>JANITW010153371.1:0-24294 GCA_027564335.1 Erythroxylum williamsii | reverse complement strand
TTGTTGTAATTATTATTGTTGTTGTTATTTTTTATTAAAATTATAAACTTAATTTTTGTAAAATTAAATATCTAAATTCTCATAAAAATATTCAACGAAATACTAAGAAATATAATATTCATGTCCTTATAATTTTTTTAAAATCATACCCTCATAAGTCATTTTACATATCAACAACTAATATTAAATAACTAATTTTACCAAACATGTTTAATAAACAACTGATATTATCCGCTGGTCAAATCAGTTGATATAATTAGCTATCAGCTAATGCAATCTGCTGTTTGCCAAACAAGGCTGTAGAGTTTTTGTAGGGTTAAGCTTAAATATCACTCTTTCTATATATTAGGCTATGATGAAACCAGTCTAGAAAGCTTGTTAAAATCTATGATATATTTCAGGGATAAATTGTTACTCATTTTATCTAACAACCAAAATTGCATAAAAGAACAAGTATTAGCTTAAGTTATAAAACTAAATAAAATAAAGAATTCAATAAAATATTTGGTTACTCCTATTATTTTAAACAATGTGTTGGATCTCACTATTAATTTGAGAATTTATCAAAAAAAAAATTAGTGAGCTAGAATCCTCTTTTAATTTAGTTGACCTTAAGTTTGTTAAAAAAATAACCACATCAAATTAAGTAGGTAACATACTTATTAATCACATCTTATTTCATTCTTAGATCAATTAGGTAACAACTTATTGTCAAAACATATTTTATATATTGTTCTTAATCATGTCTCTAATTTTACATGATCATGAATTATCTCATCTAAATCATATAAAATTAGTTAAATTGGACTCATTAATTTAAAATAAGATATATTTGGGTTTAACGAATCTTAATTTTGATCAATAAGATTTATAATAAACATAACTTTAATTTCAAATTTAAATAATAGCAGGTAACAAACATGTTATCAACTTATATTTAATATTTAATTAATAGATTTAAAATTTTTCATAATTAATATAATCTCATTATAGTAATTATATTTTACATAATATAGTTATAAAAAAATCCTTTAAAACTTTGCTTTGATTCTAACTATTGATTTGATGACTTATTTATTTAATAATTCAATTCTTCAAAAACTAAATTCGGTTCTCCAATTATTCCTAATAAAAAGTTATCTTTTTTATATCAGATTTTAATTGATTTAAAATAAATAAAATCTATTTAAGAATATTAAATAATTTCATAGTCAACGCATGGGGCGTAATTGACACGTTCACAACACTCGTCAGACATATCAATAAAATGCCAAATTTGGCCCGACTTGGCCCAATTTTAGCTCGAATTGATTGGTCACAGTCGAGTACAGGCTAACCCGTAACTCAATCACTATTTCAAAAATAACGTCATTTTATCAAAAATGAAGTTGTTTTTAATGTTTTTCTTTTAAAAAAATACGATAGCTTGGGCTGATCAACTCATGATCGGGCCGAGCTACGGACTAACTTATCTCTGCATGTCGGGCCAAACCGGCCCATTGACATTCCTAGATATCTGACACACCTCATTAGGGTTCTTGCATTGTCACTGCCTTTTCGCATTTGTGCTTGTGAACTTTTATTCGCTGTTGTAAAGGTGTCGTCGAGGAGCTTGCTGGTTGCACCTCGTTTTGCATCACCTATCATCGGCAACAAGGCATCACACCTCTCTCGTTGACCTCGCTACCATTGGATACATCGGCGTCAACTCTTGGAACGAAATCCTTAATTTGTTTTAGTATTTTTATGTTGTAATTTATAATTAATTTTTTAAAATGTAATGTATGCTAATTTTTATGATTAATAATTATTTAAGAATAATAATTAAATACAATTTAAATTCATAATTAATTAACTATGATTTTATCATAATTTTAATTATTAAGTAATTATTCTAGGAAATTTATTTTTAGTGTTGAGTATTAAATATAAATAATAAAATACATAAAAATAAATCAATAACGTTAAACGTTAATTGGAACCATCCAATCAATTGCAAGAGTATAAATTAATTGCTATCACGGATGATTTTTTTTTCGATTTTAACTACGAGATATTTTAAGAGAGTTTCAATTTTTGCATCATCAGTGCACAAATATTCAAGCAACAAACTTGAATCTGCAATGCAAAACCCGGGGCTGCGTACGAAGTTGACGGCAAATTGAGGTGGTTGTTTTTTGGGCAATTCAATTCACTCATATGTGAAGAATTCATAGGTTTTGGGAAGTGATATCACTCGAGATATCATCACCCATGTGACATAGCCGTGAAAGTGCCTCTAGATATGCCATGAGTTACGCACCCTAATCATGAGTTACGCACGTTTAGCTGAAGAACTAGCATCTTCTCGTTGAACACCGTACTTATAATTTTATACAGAACATATGCTTGGTTCTTGATAAGCAAGTAATGGACCTCGGACGGAGTTGACTTTGATTTGTTCAGCTGTTCTACCCGTTTGCTGTTAATTACTAGTTAATTGAGGTTTGAAATGAAGCATTTTGGCCTATAAACAAAAGCCATTTCACACGCAACTTGCATCTCAGTTGTCCTATAACGTAGTACGGCCATGTTACCAACTTTACAATCAACATTATTATTATTATTATATGTGTTGCTATGCAGACAAATTGCAAGTAACTTGAACTTACGCTTCATGGCATGTGTAGAGGCAAACTAGAACCCTTGGCTCGATTTAAAGAACGGCAAGGGCAAATCAGCTGCATGATCACCGTCACCATCAAAGCTGATCATACTTGTAGAGATATTAATATTCCCATAACGAAATGTGCAATCATGGTTTTCTATTGCAACGAAAATATTTTAATGAGCCTGACAAAATCATAGCAGCGTATTACGATATTGGCAGTGACTATAAATAGATAGGATATCTTGGCAAACTATCAAACTATCTGTCAATCTTGTCCAAAACTATATTTTTCACTCATCTTTATGGCGAGGCTTTACGTGTTCAGTAACTTCATTCTCTGCATTGTACTGCTTTTCACAAGCCTCGAGTTAGTGTCAGGGGCTTGGCTGCGAGCTCATGCAACTTTTTATGGTGGTAGTGATGCTTCTGGTACAATGGGTAAGCATATTAAATATCCTTCTCTGTGATTTCTGTCGAGTGATCAGTGCTAACTGTGTTATGGATTATGTTGGTCTTATAGGTGGCGCTTGTGGGTATGGAAATCTCTATACAGATGGCTATGGAATCAAAACAGCTGCACTCAGTACGGCTCTGTTTAACAATGGCGAGTCATGTGGTGGGTGCTATCAGATAGTCTGCGATGCAACCCAGGTCCCTCAGTGGTGCCTCAAGGGTACATCCATTACAATCACTGCCACAAATTTCTGTCCACCAAATTACGCTCTCCCTAGTGACAACGGAGGCTGGTGCAATCCTCCAAGAACACACTTCGACATGTCTCAACCTGCCTTCCAGACTATTGCCAAGTACAAGGCAGGAATTGTACCTGTTCTGTACAGGAAGTATGTTCACTAATTATACCCACTTGTAACTTCTTATCTTAATAATCAGATAGATGATTTAAGTTTTTATGGTGACAGAGTGAGATGCAACAGAAGCGGTGGCCTCAGATTCACCATCAATGGAAGGGATTACTTTGAGCTGCTGCTCATATCAAATGTGGGTGGAGCTGGAGAGATCTCCCAAGTTTGGATCAAAGGATCTAAATCAAATACATGGGAAGCTATGACAAGGAACTGGGGTGTCAATTGGCAGAGCCTGAGCTACCTCAATGGTCAGAGCTTGTCGTTTAGAGTCCAAACTAGTGATGGAAAGATCCGTACAGCACTTAACGTAGCTCCTTCTAATTGGGGTTTCGGTCAATCCTTCAAAAGCAATGTCCAATTCTAAGTCACGTAGATGCCTATTCTTCTTTCCTTTTTCCCCCCGGCGTTTCTGGTGAAGGAAGTTTACGATTAGAAATTCCTCATTAATGGCGTGTGTGGCTTTGAGATCATACCTAACAGAGTCAATTGTGTGATTAGACACTGTAATTAAATAAACGTACGTATAAGCCTGGTCGTGGCTCAGCAATTCTGAATGAAGCCCACCAAGTTACACCTTCTATGGAGTTACTTTTAACTTGCTATAAAAGATTCGCTCCTGTTTAGCGTACTTCCTCGTTGAACCCACTCATTACTAGCATTAATGAACTTTTCAATCGTAATTGGGTCATTTACATTTGTCACATTTATCGAGAAGACAACCGGTGTGCCAATTGGCTCGCTCATTTTGCGGCTTCTTCTAACTTAGGACTCACCACTTTTGTTAACACCCTCTTTGAGTGTCTCCCCATCCTCTTCGAGGATAAGGTCACGTTTTGGATTTCCTAGATTAATTCTGTAAGCTGTATTATTCCTCCGATTTAAAAAAAAAGATTCGCTCCGTTTTTTAATTCAAAAGATCCGTACAAGTATAATTGAGGTTTTGTTACTTGTACAAAACAGATTTGACATTCTGTTTTGTCTCTGTGCAGAATCTAGGGCCAGTGCGCCTGTGATGTTTGCTAATGGCAGTTAAGTACACGGGACCACTTTATAGTTCATGCAACCACAATGGCTTGCAACTTGCAAGACCACCAGACGATTCATAATGTAAGCAGAAGTTGCTGTTGCCCAAGTATCATCGCGAAAGCTAGAATGAGAATAGCTATTTTAACTAAGGTCCAGTTTTTAAAACCAATTCACATGTGAACCAAGATGAAAATGCGTTCTGGCCTGATTCTAAACATTCTAGGTTCCCAAGAACCCCAAGATTCATGAATGAATGTTACAACGAGATGGCATCATTGTCTCAGTAAAACTCGTGGACATAAAAGTTATAACCCTCGATGACAAATGATTGCATGTGGAATTCAATAACGTTAAAAAGCATCCTTTTACACAATTTCGAACGTCCATCTTATCAAGTAAGATTGCACTTTTAACTGCAAAATGAGACTCGAGACTTTCGAAAACCTCGATACAAAACCATGTAAGTTTACGACTGACATAAAGCGGTTGAATCGGACGAAAGCCCACCAGAGCATTACCCTTTTGCAATGCTGAAAAGTCATATTGCTGCAGCACCTACAATTGACCACCGCAACCAGGATCGGAGTTTTACCTAAAAGGAAATATTGAGCCTGTGAAATGCAAGTTATCTCCGCATCACCCGGTGCCGCTCTCGTTTGCGGAAACGCTCTAGCATGAACTCATCAGTTGCAGCTTGTCTACGTGCTGCTGCATCAGTGCTGCTATCAGCAGGTTTTGATGCAGGATTATCATCCTGTAAACCTTTCTCCTTGTACAACTCAGGATGGTCTGCATGTAACAGAATATGGTGAGGAAAGGAAAGCAGATTGAGAGGACAAGAAAAAGGATGCCTGTGGGAAAACAGAGAGCTCGTATGGTGAAAGAATGAATCAAGTGAGCCCATTGAAGGAAGCCTCTTGAACAGAAGGGTGACACATTTCTAAGCAGTTTAGAATCTCTAGAGAGACTGGAGATAAATTAATCGGGAAATCAGATTAAAAAAATGTTGTAGGAAAAAAAATGGAAGTAACCTCTCCGCAGTTTCTCAGCATAATCCCTTCCACGTTGGAAATAGTCCGCACTGTAACTTGATGGAATGCTGAATTCTGATTTTGCACGGCCCATCAACCTTCTCTCCTGCAAAAGCTTTTTTGCTGCCTCAGTTTCCTCAATATTTTTTAGTTTGTATCTGAAACCATGGAAAACAAGTAAAGGCAACTCATTAAAATAGAAGGCTTACCGCCACAGTTTTCAACCACATAAATGCAACTACAATAAACCATAATACAAAGTACAATTTATCACAAATGACAGCAAAATGGCATACTCAATGGGTAGCTGAACCTCTGCAATCCCAGTAGTCCATTGAGTAGAACTTTCCTCAGAGTTTCGCCTTTTCACCTGGCACAATGCCAATAAGAAGTTTCAAGAAACAGCCACATGGCACAACAAATGGATAAGAGGAATGCAAAAACTTGTCGAGGAAAATCAGCACCTACAGGCGATAAATAACAGTTTGATGGGAAAGAGGCATTCACATGTACTGTGTTTAAACTACTTTGTGTATTAAGAAGATGAATGTCATAAAAACCAAAGGACTCACTTTTAGATGCTCAGGGATTTTGTACAATTCATCTTCTGCACTCTGTAACTCATTCTCAGCCCGACTTGTCTTATCAAGGGTTTTCCCTCTTTTCTTCGCCAACTCTTGTTCAACATACTTCACCCTAACCACAAAACACCATGTTTCAACACAAACAAACATTCCGCCTTCACTTGAAGCAAAAAGTTCACATTCCATAACTACTAAAGCCGTTGACTAATCAAAAAGATAAGCAAAGCAAAATAGAGGACCAAATTAACAACATTAAAAAAATAAACAGATAAAAAAGGTACAGCAACAATTTACATGTTGGGGTCTTCATCCATAACAGCAGTTTCTTGAGCAAACGTGTCTTGAAGAACCAATTCATCTTTCTCTCCATCTCCGTCGTTCTTTTCGCTTACTTTCACGGTCGTGCCTCCACTCAACACCGTCGAAACTGCAGGAATTCCCAATTTTCTCTCTCTCTGTTTCTGCAGGAACTTAACCTCCTCCAACGCCAATCTAAGATTATTATCCAATGATTCACAATTCATGTGGTTAAAAGTTTACACATTGCATCCGAATCTATAGTCAAAAGAAAGCAAAAAAAACCCTAACTATTGAATTTCGGGAATCAGTATTCAAATAGTTAACAGTCAAGAAAGCTACCTCCTCTCTTCTTCGTCATCGGATGCTCTACTATTGCTTGGGTCGTCTTCTTCGATTGTTCTTTTCCTGAAATTCTTCTTTTTGTTCATTGGATAACCAAAATCAAATTTCCGATAAAGTTCACCAGCGATTCTCGAGAATTTTGAAATTACAGCTTATGTTTCTATCTTAGCGAAACGCTGCGTTTCAACGAACTCTATGCACCAGTACCAGGAGACTTCAACTAAACAAACAGCGTTTGCTTTATGTACCGACAAACAACATTGAAGCCGTGGGCGAGTTAAAAAGTTTAGTAGTCTTAGCCACTGGTGTCAAAACGGTTCATATTTATTAATATTACTGCAATATTAAGAGTAATATTAAGGAATTAACTAGGGGTGTTCAAGAAAATTCGTGAACTTGTAAATCAGACCTGAACCACATGAACCAAACCTGTAAATAAGGTTAACTGATCCTGAACCGAACCTGAAAAATTAGGTTCGTGGTTCAATTTCATGTTTCTAACTTGCGGTTCTATGTTTAAACCTGAACTTGAAACACTCAAAAAATCTATAATATATTTAGACATAATTTAAGAGGATATTAATAATAATAAATTCACTAATATTTACTATATTAATTCTTGAGTAGAAAAAGAAGAAAAGGAAAAAAAATTATTTTAATGCTATGCTATTAAACGTTAATCTTAAACATTGTTATTATAAGTAACAACTAATGCATAACCCAATACTTCTACTTCAAATAGTAATTAATATGTGTTAAAGTTATTGATTGAAGTATTAAACTATTAATAGAAAAATTTATTAATAGAAAAACTATTAATAAAAAAGTTGCAAGAAACACCTTCCATAATTCTTAGCATTTCAAAAAGGATCAAGGCCAATTAAATTGGAAAAGGCAAAGAACCTCCTATAAAGACAAATCTTGCCTATATCATATTTAGTGAGAGTCTTAGATATGATGTTAATTTTCACAAAGGTGAAAAGGACAATTTTCTCATAATTATAGTAGTCATAGTTCATATTGGATGGTTTTGCAATATTAGATGTAGTTTATTAAGAAAGTAAAATTTTTATTTTTGTTTAATAATATCATCGAATATCAATTTGTGGCATGCTATACTTGATCATATTGGATATCATGATAAAATAATTAGTCAAGTTTTAAAAGAGCTATATAAAGTTGATTTGTTTACTTGTGAACATTATCTAGCTAACAAAATAGTGAAAACTATTAAGCAAAAAAAAGCTGCTTAACTATTTCAAGTTACTCATTAAGAGCTTACTGTTTCTCTTTGTAAGTAGGGTTTTATACAATCTACTCATGATCCATGTCTTTTTATTAAAACCGAAGGGAATTGTTATATTGCCCTTGTTATGTATGTTGATAATGTGTTGATCATGGGTCTGACGGAAGCTTGTATTCAGCAAGTCAAACGTTTTTTACATCAACAATTTAATATTAAAGACATGGGATCTGTAAAATATTTTCTTGATTTGAAACTGCTAGGTCTGATACTGGCTTGTATGTGAATCAAAGAAAATATGTGTTGGATATTCTTAAGGATGTAGGGTTGGCTTGTTCAAAAGGGGCATCTACTCCTTTATCTCCTAAATATCGTTTTAATGATGTTAGCTCTCCTTTATTGGTGAATCCATATAGAGATCGGAGGCTGGTTGGACATCTCCTTTATCTTGGTTTTACACGACCTGATATCACACATGCGACTCAACAGTTGAGTCAATTTGTTCAGGCTCCTAATGAGCAACATTGGATGACTTTCATTCAAGTGCTCAAGTTTTTACAGCAATCTCCATCTACAAATTTATTCTTTCCTTATAACAATTCACGTTCCTTACAAGCATTTTATGATGCGGACTAGGCTCTATGTTCTTTTAGTCGACGATCCTTAACAGGATTTTATGTATTTTTGGGTTATGCTATGATTTCTTGGAAGATTAAGAAACAATCTACTATTTATCGATTTTCTGTGGAGGTTGAATATCGTAGTCTCTCTGCTACGGTTTGTGAATTGCAATAGATTTCTTATTTGCTGGCTGATTTTTAGTTGTCTATTTCATTTCTCATTCCTTTATGATGTGACAATTTAGCTGCTATTCATATTACTGTTAATCTTATTTTTCATGAAAGAACTAAGTATTTAGAAATTGATTGTCATCTGGTTCGCAATAAGTATAAAAAAGGCTTCGTTCTTTTTCAACATATTCCTTCAAAGCTTCAATTGGCAGATATGTTTATTAAGGCTTTGTCAGCTCCGGTTTTTTCTTTTTTGATGTCCAAATTGAGCTTGTGTGATTGACACCAAATATCACCTTGAAGGGAGGCTGTAGAATATTTCTGTAATACTTGTATTTATTGTATGCTGTCTTCTTTTGTATAATATAGGATACTGATGCATTGTATAGGTTTTAGTTGTTTTGCGTTTTGTATCAAAGTTATTGTCGTTTTGTATAAGCAAACACTGATGGTGTATATATCATTTCTTTCTTCTTCGTGAAATTGAAGATAACCATTTTACTGTGGTTACTTTACCAAAAATACAATCCTAGAGTGCGTTTACAGATTCTTCAGGATATTCAGTCATTTTATCGATAGTGGATAGATTGGATAAGAACGCCCACTTTATTCCATTTCGCCATCCCCATACAGCAATGAAGGAAGCCAAGGTTTTAATGGATAACGTATACAAATTGCATGGGATGCCCAGAATTATTGTGAATGATAGAGATGCAATATTCACCTATTTCTTTTGGAAGGAGCTCTTCCGATTACAGGGAGTGCAGCTGCATTTTTCCACGGTGTATCATCCTTAAAACTGACAGTCAAATCGAGGTATGAATCGTTCCTTAAAGCTTTATCTCCGTTGTATGATATCGAATGATCCAAATTAGTGGAGCAAATGGCTGGCATTAGCGAAGTGGCTGTGTGATACAACCTTCCGTTATGCTATATCCATGTCACCATTTGAAGCTTCACATAGTTATTCACTTCCACTAGACACCCCGTATTTGAAAGGAGATTCTCCAGAGTCGTTGCTGGTGGATCAGGTTCTAAAGGATCGGGAGGTCATGGTTTTAATGTTACATTGTCACCTTTAACGTGCTCAATTTAGGGTTAAGCAGTTGGCAGATCGTCATTGAAATGACAAAGAGTTTCAGGTGGGAGAATGGGTATGGACGGTCCTGATCGAAAGCTACAACTTAGACGTAAGTAGGATAGTAGCAACATCTGGGAAACTTGCTTGGAACCGACAGCAAAAGATAATTTGGCCTACATGAACATACTATGGCAGGGGAAGGCTAAGAAAGGATGTGAGGAGTAAGATGCAGGTGATGTTTTTTTAATTCCAAAGTTTACCGACAAAACCTTCCATATAAACATGATGAAAAAGGCGTGCAGCGAATGAACGCTGGAAGCTCGTGTTGAGACAACAAGTGACTGCCTTCTATCATCAGCATGGGTTGATCATCCTGCCTTTTTGCTAGGAAACAAAAATGACCCAGAGAAATGTTTTTGTCCAAAAGAATGACCAATCTGATCTCCAAAATGCCTTTTTCTCAGAACCACTTAACATCAATGAAGCAACTTGCACATATGAAACAAAAAAGAAAATTATCCAGATGATCTCCAAATCCTTCCCTCAAGAGAAACCACCATAACAGAGACATCATCATGATATTTACGTCGATCTCCATGAGGAATATCAAGAAGGTCATGAAAACCCATTCCTGCAACAGCCAATCGAAAGTCATCAGAGGACTGTCAGATGTGTGAATGCAGAAATATCGATTAAGGACAACTGTAACATCAAAATGCAACTTGAATATCTTTACCACAATATTAAATGTAGAGTTTTCTTTTCTTTTTTTTTTGTTGTGGCTAGTTTCTGCGAACCATCTCTTTTAGGTCATGTCTTAAGCAAGGATGTCAACCTTTATAGGTATCACCTTTGCGGAAGAGTAAATGGAATATGTAGAAATACATTATCTTAATTGGGGAAGAAAGAGTAAAAATCTGCATGGCTGCACGATCTTTAAAAACAAAATATTTGCTGTCACTTTCATCCCTATGAAGGTTTCCATTTTATCTTTTTCCACGCTTTAACTTTTGCCAACAATATCTGAAGCCTTGAAAGTAAATGAAAAGGAAACTTTTGATGCTTACCGTTCTTTTTAGCAGCACGCAATAGAAGTTCTGCAATAAGATATTGTGCAGGGTCACCTTCAGGAACATTGTCCATGAACCATGTAACATGAGCAACCACTTCTTCATTGCTGAAATACTGGTAAAGCCCATCAGAAGATAGAACCAAGAATCGATCACTTGAGGAAAGCCGGTGATGAAGAACAGAAGGAATGCAACTAATATAAGGCTGGTTCCCGACGAAATTTATCCGAAAGGACTGCAGCAGAGCATCATTACAACTTGGCTGCACCCAAAAAGTCGAGTCAGGTAAAAACACAAATTGCTAACATAAGTATAAAGGTTACCTTACTAATTACTAAAATTTTTTATTTATCCAATTTTAAAAAAAATGTAAGGATAGTAAATATGACAAGATAAGTTCTTAAACACAAATCTTGGTCATTGAAAGCCACAGATTACATTCCTAGGTGCATGACTATCGTCTTTCAAAAGTCATCACCAATCCATTTGTATTCGCTTCAAACATTATGGCAAAGTGTACATGTAAATTTTTGTTGCCAAACTCGATGACCCATCAACAGACAACCAATAATGAGGTTTCATAATAGACAAGAGAACTATATCACTGCTGTTTCAACAACTTACAACCTTAACCAAATCACTCATCAAAACCATAAGTGCTGCATCAAAAAGTAAGGGTATGAAATCCATTGAAAATGACAAAATGAATGCAACAGTGGAGCCACAGGCTGAAGGAAATACTACTCTGCTCAAAATGAATGCAACAGTGGAGCCACAGGATGAAGGAAATACTACTCTGCTCTTTGAGATGCATATTACATGACTGAATTAACCATGATCAATTGGCACAAAGTTCATTTGTCAAAGAGCAACCATAGAGCATATTCCTTTCCTTGACACTAATCAATTTCCTTTACAATCCTGATCTAATCGCACCATTAGATTATTATAATTATGAATAAAGGGATATATTGTTAATTGGGGAATGCAACAAGCATGCTGCATTTAGGAGAAAATCTGGTTACGATGCAATTTTACAGACAAAATGCAAAATGTAATAGTGGCCTTTTCATAAGCAGTTCAATTATCAATCAAAGATATGCAAGAGCATGCCCTTAAAAGAAAATCATGCTAAGCAATTAGAACTGCTTCGATATGCCGATGTTGTCCTAAAATAGGACATTCTAATTTTTCCTCAACATTCTGTATGCGTTACCAATATTAGCAACACAATTAGATAATTGTAGTTCAATAACACAGAAATCCTTAGTTATCAATAAATATTAAAGACAAGCTCATGGCAGAAATTAGGGTTCAATGTTTTAATAAAAACAGCTAGATGTACATATATTAATGACCTTCTTCAGAAAGCCAGCCCCAAATGCCCTGGTTACTTTCAATTGGCCCTTCACTCGATCGTTTAAAATGGCTTGGCAGTCATCAGGATGTTCTGCCTTTATTCTCAATATTTCCTGCACCAAACAAAGGTATCTAGTGATTAATTACAAGCAAACGTAATGACAATCTTCAGCAAATACTGAATCATTCTGATTTAGATAGAAGCCAGCAAAGGGGTGCTTATAACTTTGTGCACGCTTAAGAAAGTGGAGGACTGCTTGATGGATGGCAATGGAAACAACCATGATACATGGCCTACAGAAGCCTGGAGATGAACTAGAAATGAAAATGGCAAGATTGAAACATTCAAGAAGGCTACCTCTTCAATACTTGTGCTATGATCTGTGGAAAGCTGAACTGCCCTCATCTTCAATCTACAAATTGAGATCTCCCTGTTCTTGTTCAGCATGTTAACCTGACTACTTAGGTTATGCATTGGAGATTCCTCCGAGATTCTGTCCAGCTCCATGCGTACTAAAGACTCTCTTGATCTGTTCCTAGGCCTAATATCATCCTTGGCAAAACTTGGACTAGAATGTCGATCATTAGGTCTTTCCTGTGATAAGATTGCACGACTATCCCCAAGGTTCATCACATACACATCTTGATCCTTTATCAACATTACTAGAACACAGGATCCCATTAACGCAAGTTCAGGATATTTAAGGTCCTTTTCCACCATTTCCATATAAGCTTCTTCAGTGTGCTCAAGGGCACGGGCCATAGCTCTTAAAACAGCATCATGGTCAACACATACCGACTTGTGTCGTCTAATAGGTCCTGAGGATTCTACTACTCTCTCATCAGTAGAAGTTTCCTCTCGATGCCAGTCGTAACTCCAAGGAAAGAGCTTCTTTCGTAAAGACTTTGGCTTCCTACATATTTCTCTGAGCTTTGAACTGATATTTGACTTTCCTGAACTCTGCCTTTGTGAAACAGAAAATTCAGCTACAACTCCTTGATCATTCGATTCAACCCCAATGGCATCTTCTCCAGACGTAGTTGGATCGTCACCCCGAAAATCGGACCCAGCTCCTTTACTACTGTTCAATGAGGGGAAAATTAGCTGCCCTTCTTGGAAGTTTTGTCCCTGAACATCAGAATCTGGCCTACAGCCGAAGCTTGTAATTTGTTTTTCAACCCCTGAGATTGACAGGGAACCTAGTCCATCAAATGACTCCATTTGCAGCAACTCATAGAGCCGCATACTTTTCCTGCCTTGGCCAGTCAATTTGGCAGTTTGAACAGGAAAAGGAGCACTGCTGGAAATGGTGGGCTCTTCAGAGTTAAATGATAGCTGTTGGCTGTTCCTATTATCATCAGTTTCCTTCACTATTTCATAATTCTGAGATGGATCCCTGAGAAAGGCTGGATCATTTGATTCTCTAAAATTAGAAGAATCAACTCCCCTTAAACTTGGCTGATCTTCCTTACTGCACACTGAATCATCTGCATGAACTTCACTCTTATGATGTTCAACATTTATGGAACTGGTTGAAGCATTATCTTCATAATCCCACAGAAGTCCTTCAAGTTCCTTGTCTATGGCTCTGTACAGATGGCTCATTAGAAAGTCAGTTGCATCAGGTCCGCTAAAGCCATCATATATTCCAATAAACAACCATCCATGCTCTTCAGAAACTACAACATGAACCCTATCTTCTCCAGCCTTCCCATGAAACCACTGCAAGTTACGACTGTTCATATACTCTCCATCTGATGATCCTACTTCAGGACAGTTCCTTATGACTTCTTGTCGGAACTTTGGCTCCCTGACTTGCCATGCCATTTGGTTACTTGGATGCAAGAAAATCTTATGAATCCACCCCAACCCAACCGAATGTCTTGAGAATGCCCGGGATAGAGTGCTCCTCATTGGTCCACTAAAACTCCTCGGTAGAAAATGGAACCGAGGCTTTCTACGACAGTGTGAAAGTGGAGCTGAGAAATTGGATTTGTCAGCAGCATCAAGGGGACCTGACATTACCCCCTTCTCTATTGGTCCAGACATAAAGCCACTTCCCTTATCTAAAGGACCTGAAGCATATACTCTCTCAAGGGGCCCAGACATGAAGCCATTCAAAGGTCCAGAGCCCCGAGGTAAGGGTTGCAAAGGGACTGCAGCAAATGAAGCAGTACTCTCAAATGATGCAGCAGGCTCTTGCACATCACTGGAAAATAAGGCACTCTGGTTACAAGTCCTAGCAGTTTTCACATTAGCACTAACTGAAGCACCCGATATGGTTTTAAATGTAGTTTCAGGGACAGTTTTGGTTGGTCTATGCAAACCTGAAGGATCATCTACTGTATCATTTCTAAATGAACCACTAAATGTTTCTGAATCCAACGTGCTGGAATCAACCGTGAACCTCTCAGAGTTTGAAGGAGTAATAGCAGGAGAATCAAAAATGGATGGCCTAACATAACAAAATGAATGGCCCAAACCCTCATCCAATGGCTCTAAGAACTCCAAATCAACACCATGTTTGCCATTGGAGGGCATAAAACAACCAACAACACGAGAAGTGTTGTTACCCATTTAGCAATATGGACCTCAAAAAAAAGAGTGGAAAGATAATCGATGCGGCGAGCTTATTTCACTTTGCACCATACGCAGACACAAGATGGAAAAATTCAGACAAAATGTCGGGAACACACTGAGCCGCTCAACCACCTCATAACTTTTCAGCTGATAATACATCATCAAACTGTAGTACTTCCAAGCATTAAAACCCAAAACCCTGATGTAAAAAAGGGAACTAACCCGCTTATAACTAAAACCCCAAAACCTCGGATAACAAATTAATGTAAAAGAACTTAATTTGAACATCAATTGGAACAAAACCAATAAAAACAGGATACGAAGAGCCAAAGGCAATGGCTATAGAGTACAAAATGCCATGATCTGACCTCGGTGGAGAGTATTAAGCATGAATAAGGCAGTGGATCGGGCACAGTCCCAAACAGATCTAGTAAGTTAGAGTCTCAAAGGAGCAGTAAATGGAACACATCAGATACAAACAAAGACGCAAAACCCATGCTTGGAAATTTTGTGGAATCTGACAGAGCTTCCCATTAAACCATGAACACCAGATTGATAACACCAGAAATGATTCAACAACTATGAAATAGACAACTGTTCCAGAAACCCTTTATGTCACTTAATGAAATAAAAGAATTAAAGCAGAAGAATACCCAGAAAGAGGTTTTAGGAGCTTAGAGAGAACGTGTGAAAATTGAGAGGGAAAACAGTGGATAGGAAGAAGGTTGATGAGAGGCAAATGTGGGCATCTAGTTTAGCAAATGCTACAGGGTTTATTAAATGATTTTACATAATAAATGTGGGATTTGGTGTGATGATGAAGAATCAAAGTTGAGTTCATCAAGGAGAGAGGGTCTCTTTCTTGGGGTTTTCAAATGGTCTGCGAGGGTAAAAGTAAAACAAGCAAATTATAAACAAAAAGGTGAAGATTTACCAGAAAAAAAATAATTAAACTAATTAGTTTGTCTTGCAAATGATTGTTGACTGTTTGGTGCTGTTGTAGTCAATAAATTGGCAGCATCCACAAAAACTTGATGGGAGGTGGGGACTGGGGGCACCCATATCCTTTTTTCTTTTCAGTTTTTGACCTCTGATTTACTATAACTATTATGATTATTAATCATATGTGCTAAAGATTGGGTACAGAGTGAGTAGCAGTGTCAACACTTATTTTATACTTTTCATGTGCATCTCTTGCCTTGTGCCTTCTCGCAAAATTTAGGTCGTGAGCGAGGACAGAATTTTTGTTTGATTTTATAGTATCTTATTCTGTCTTAAAAATTTTAGTTATTTATTTATGTGAAATTCACGTTTATTTATGCAAGATCTACATAAGATTTATATAAATAAATAGTTGAGATTTATTAAACACAATAAAATACTATAAAATCAGACAAAAGATCTGAACTGTGTTAATGGAGTCAAGCTTTTGATTTTACACGAATCTAAGAATGGTGTTCGGAAGTGAACAATGACATGCATCAAAACGTAAAAATAAAATCTAATTAAGTCACGTGTAAAAGAGTCATCTAAAGCGACACTTGAAACCCCTTTTTTTGTTTTTTTGGGTTTTCTGTTTTGTTGGATAAAAATGTTTGCATTTGGTTTTTTCTTTGCTTTTGGTTCATTTGGCCTTTTAAAGGTGAGGAAAGTTTAGTTGGCGCAGAAACTGCGTAGTTGTGCATGCAATGCAAGTTTTTGAGAGTGAAGGACTTCGTCTTGTTAATTATCTATGTATTCAAATCTACTAGTGATATTGACACTTTTGGCTTCCTCCTCGTGGTTCCACCAGCAATTGTCAAGCCATCACCTTTTTTCTTTTAATTATACTTATTGTTTTGTTTTAAGAAATATTTCAACATACAAATTTGTTTTTAAGTTTAAAAAAGACACTTTAATTCACTAAAATGTTTTAAAAAGTTAACCAATTAAGACAAAATAGTTTTAAAATTGTAAATATTAATTAAATTAAACTTGTTGCTTATTTTTAATTACATAGGATAATTTAGTACAAATTTAAAATATAAAAATTATAAATTTATAAATTCCTTAAATGTTGACTTAACCAAGTTCACTAAACAATGGTGCCTGTGAAACAAAGTGTCACCTTATAGGAATATTTGAAGTCTTCTTCAAAACTTTGGATTAAAGTTAAGATGTATCAAAAGGAATCTTAATTTTGCTCGATCTCCTACCCGATGAGGAGACCCAGTTGAGAGACAAGATGATCGAGCCTCTTTTTTCTTTCTTTCTTTTATTTTTTCTTTCTTAGGCTCGAGATGAGCCTATTGGACTTTCCAGCTCCTTAGGTTGCCTTGGTTTAGTATAAGTCTCTAGATGGTCCCAGTCTTTTCTCCTTGACTCGTCCTAGTTTTATTCTCATTTTTTTCTTTTCTTTGTTTGATAGTAGAATCGACAGATTTTTTACAAATTTCCCGTTCTGTTACAACAAATTGTCTACACATGCCTATAAATAGATGTTTCACCATTCAAAAAAAAAAAGATATAAGCTTTTTTTACAATTTATTGAGTTTTTGTCATTGTATCAAAGCCTTGAGTAGCTTAATACTCTCTTTTTTTGGGCCTCATACTTTATCAATTATCTGTTCTTTGATTCCTGTTCCTTTGTTTTTCATCCTTTTCTCTCCCTTTCCTTCTTCTTCAACATGTCAGGAGCTCCAGGTCCCTCTTATGTTAGCATAGCTGCAGATCAAACACAATATCAGTCACATACATAAAATTTTCTTAAACCAGAAGACCACCCAGCTAGTCCTTGGTACCTGCATCCCACTAAAAACCCTTCTTTGGTTCTGGTTTCCTCTCTTTTAACAAGTTCCAATTATCACTCTTGGTAAGAGCTATTTGAATGGCACTGCTGTCCAAAAACAAACTAAAGTTCATTGATGGATCTATCCTAGTACCACAGAAAGAAGACCCCATGTTCATGTATTGGGAAAGATGCAATACAATGATGCTCTCATGGCTATTAAGATTTGTTTTAGATTCTATAGCATAAAGTGTTATCTGGTTTGATTCTGTAGTGGAAGTTTGGAGAGACCTAGAGGGAAGATTTTCACAAACAGATCCATTTCGAATATCTGACCTCCAAGAAGATATATACAATTTCAGGCAAGGTAATCTTTCAATGACTGATTATTATACCCATCTTAAAATGTTATAGGATGAATTCTTTAATCTAAGACCTATGCCTAAGTGCAAGTGTGAACCACAATGTTATTATGATTTTCTTACTACATTCAAAAGCTATCAAGATGGAGACTGCGTTATCAGATTCCTAAAAAGGTTAAATAAATCTTTTTATACTGTCAAATCTCATATTATGCTCATGGATCCTTTACCAGATATAAAACGAGCCTTTGTTATGGTGGTGCAACATGAAAGACAAATGAACATCACATTGCATCCATACCAATTCACCTACTGATTATATCCTACCATTAGTCCCTGCCACTTTGCAACGTTGACATACCCAACCTTACCCCTCATCCTCCTCATCACCTTCACTACCACAAAATCTTCCCAGTCATCGCTCTAGAAGACAAACTAAACCTCCATGATCACCTCACTGATTATATCTGTCCTACAATTCTCTTTACTTCTTCTCATTCTCTTTCTTCAATCATCTCCTTTACATCAAGTGCTCTCAGCTAGACTTACCTCCCAAAAGGAACCCACCACCTACCATCAGGCAATTCAACACCAAAAATGGAAAGCTGCCATGCAAGCTGAATTAAAGGCTTTGTAAGACAATGAAACATGGGATCTCAAGTTCTTACCTGAAGTAAAAGTTGCCATTGACTGTAAGTGGGTCCACAAGTATAAATTAATGCTAATGGGAGCCTCCAATGATGTAAGAGTGGCGTGGTAGCTAGCTAAAGGATTTACACAGCAAAAAGGCCTAGATTACAATGAAACTATTTCCCATGTAATCAAAACAACAACAATACGACTTCTATTAGCACTAGCAGCAAACAAAAACTAGTTTTTACATCAACTAGACATAAACAATGCATTTTTACACGGTGAATTACTTGAAGAAGTTTATATGAAGCCTGCACCATGCCTTGTTCTTCCTCATCTAGAACTTGTCTGTCATCTCAAAAAGAGCATCTATGGACTGAAGCAGGCTAGTCGTCAGTGGCATTCCAAGTTGGCTTCTGCCCTCCTTTCAGCTGGGTTTAACCAATCCTAATATGATCACTCGATGTTCCAAAAGTCCCTTAATAACACTTTCATCATTTTGTTAACATATGTTGATAATATGCTTTTTGCCAACAATGAAATGCAACTGATCTAGACCACCAAACAATTCCTGGATAACACCTTCAAGATCAAGGACCTCGGACCTGCAAAATATTTTCTAGGGCTTGAATTAGATGGTCATCCTCTGGTATAAACTTATGTCAACACAAGTTTACATTGGACTTACTTCAAGATACAAGCTTTGTGCACTCAAAACCAGCTCCCACACTTATGGCCTCAGACGTCAAATTGTCTTCAACCGGCGAACACCTTCCTAATCTAACACCTTTATGTTGCCTAATTGGAAAGTTTATCTATTTAACCACCAATCGCCTAGATATCTCCTTTACCATCCAATAGCTCTCACTGTTCATGAACAGACTCACCAAATTTCACCTGCAGGTGGCGTATCTCATTCTACGATATTTGAAAGGATCTCTAGGTCAGAGGCTTTTGTTTCAGACCAATTCTCCTCTCCAACTCTGTGCTTTTTTGCATTCCAACTGGGGTACCTGCCCAGACTCACGGAAATCTGTCACTAGGTATTGTGTGTTTCTCGGCTCCTCCTTGGTCTCCTGGAAATCTAGAAAGTAGGCCACCGTCTCCAAGAGCTCATCTGAAGCAGAGTATAGAGTCTCGCCACCATCATGTGTGAACTCCAATGACTGTTATATCTTCTCCAAGACCTCGGGGTTCACCATTCTTAGCCAACATACATTTACTGCAACAACTTGTCAACTATTCACATAGTAGAAAACATTATTTTTACGAACGAACAAAGCACATCGAAATTGATTGCTATGTCGTTCGTGAAATATTGCAGAGAAGGGTTGTTCACCTCCTTCCAATGTCGTCAAGCGATCAACTGGCAGGTATCTTTACGAAGGCCCTTTTGCATCACTCTTTTCATGCTATATTACTCAAGCTCGGCATCGTTCATGACATCTTCTGCCTAGCTTGTAGCGGCATGTCAAAAGGAACCTTAATTTCGCTAGACCTCCAACCCGACGAGGATACGAAGCTAGGAGACAAGATAATTGAGCCTCTCTTTTCTTCCTTTTTTTGTGTTTTTCCTTTATTGGGCTCAAGATGAGCCTATTGGGCTTCCCAGTCCTTAGGTTGCCTTGGTCTAGTCGAAGTCTCCACACAATCCAAGTCTTTTCTCCTTGGTCCATCCTAGTTTTATTCTCGTTTTCTTTCTTCTCTTTGCTTGTTAACAGAATCGATATATTTGTTAACGATTCTCCATTATGTTACCACAAATTGTCCACACAAGCCTATAAATAGATGTTTCATCATTCAATAAAAAGATATGAGTTTTTTTTTATCGAATTGTCTCTATTGCCTAAAGTTATATTCTCACATTCCGAGATTCTAAAAGTGTTAAATGTATAAATTTCTTGTCCATTAAGGTAAAAGTCAAAAATAATAATTAAGCTAAAAAATAATGTAATTTAATATTTTTAAAATTTTAATTGAAATATTAATATTTTTATGTAAATTACACTTTTATGCCGTATATATGTTTAACTTTATAAATATTCTCATTAAATGTACATGAATGCAAATTTTAATATTGACTAAAAATAAGAATTATAAATATATAGTTCTTTTTTAAGTACGAATTACTTATTCCAACCAAAAAAATAAAAAGAATTATAAAATTTTCAATAAAAATAATTACAATCTTAGACGATGAAAACAAATCATAAGAACATAAAAACCACTTTTTTCAATCTCCGCATTCTCCGCTTAAAGACAACTCACGAGCGGCCATGAATGATGAGTGTTAGACCTATTCTGTCCATAAATTGTCACCCAAGCGTGCGGCAGTGTTCATTAAGGTGCATTAGTAAAGCATAGATTTCATAACTGTTGATTAATGTTGGATTTGATTGAACTTAATCATGCTTTCAGCTACCAAAACATGCATGCCATGATCTGCAACAAATTATGGACTCAATCGATCCCCTCCGTTTAAGGTGAAAAGTTGAAACTCAATCCAAAGATGAAACATTTCAATGACCTTTGACCATAGGCCGTGTGATTAAGACGGTGAGGACAGAGAAGGACGAGTCAATAAAATGCTAATTGAACTTCCTGCTTTATGGCATATTCACCACTAATTATAGGTCCCCCTTACTGCATTGTTCGTAAGTCGCAGTGACAGCAACTGGGAAGAAACATGTTTTGACCGATCGTTAATGGACTAGCTCCCGATAAATGTTTGTTTCAGGTAAGAACAAGCGGTCCTGACCTGAGAAGGTGAAGACTTGTCGACAGCTCAAAATTTGCAGTACCAGAACGAGTACAACGTATATTGTACGTATTAAGAAGCAACATTAGGAAAAAGAAAGAGGATAACGTACGTGTGTGGACCAGAGGACGAGGTGGTGGTGTCTGAATCTGGCAAAAGTCTCGCTTGTATCCAATCGAGTCAAACCAGTTGGACCCATCTTGCTCTTTACACTCCAATCATTACTGGGATTTGGCATCAATCATTTAACGCAGGAACCTCTTATTGCTTAACGTTAACGGGGTTTCGCTTCGCCCAGTCCATTCACCGTAGATTGCGCATGCAATACACCTACCTTGTAGAAGGGAATAAATTGTTACCCCCTTTTTTTTTTTTTTTTTAATTACAAAAAAGCTAAAATATTAAGAATCTAAAAATAGAGTCACGTGATTGGGGAGACCTGAGCGGGTCCGCGAGGATGACTCATTTCAGACGAATCTTGAATTAAAATTTTGTAGATAAGCAATAGCAGATTCCGTAAGTACTAAAAGTCTTACTTAGAGACAACTGTTAAAAAAACGAAGAGATCAGCACACTAATTACCTTCTTTTTTTTATCGTCACTTGTTAATGTATATCCAAAACTCGGACATCAATAAGGTTAGAGGACATCTCAATCCGGTCGTCATGGGTCAGCGTTAGTCCCTGTCCACGTGGTAACACCGTGCACTTCAATTCAACCGCCAAGGTTTACGACATCGCCACGTTCATATGCGACATTTAGGAGCTGAAGTTGACGTTCAACCACATTAGGCAAGAAATAAGACTCACACTTGGAATGCAGTCTACAGTCTACAGTCTACACCGAAATACTATTTGATGTGGTCCATATAATACATTTCATACGGAACCTCCAAGCAGTTAATCGGAATCCTTGAACGGCACTAACACGGTGTATACGTCTAGCACATGAACGTTGAATTAAGAAAAATCAAATTTATAGTTCAATTTGATTGAATTTAAATATTATAGTTAATTTAACAATTTATATTTTTTTAATCTTTTATATCTCTTCGAACAAATTCCATTACAACACCGTCAATTTGTATTATTTGAACTTTGAAGACTCAACTCACATAATTTGTTTTATATAATGTGACACATATAAAAATAGAATAAAAATCGATGTAACACATATCGAAATTTAATTAATCATCAATGAGTGATATAAAAGTTATATTCAAGACTTTAAGAAGAAATTAATTAAAAAATTTAGTCTTTATTTATTTCTCTTATCTCTTTTACACATTTTGTATGTCATTTCCTATTTTTAAAAATTTTTCTTATATTCTTCTTTTTTTCCCTTTGATTTCTGATATAGTAATCTTTAAAAAGTCATTTTAATCGTAATATTTCTTTTGAAATTAAATAAAATTTATATTAATAATAGTAAAGCTATCTCAATATTACAACGAATTCACATTTTAATCGTAAAATTAGTATTAAAGTTGATGTCTCCTTTCCTTTCAAAGGATTAATTTTACTAACATTTCTTTTAAATCTTTTATTCTTCTTTCTTCCGTTCTAATCTTTTATTCTTTATTTTTGTTTTATTTTTTCCTTCTCAATCTTTGATAATTCATTTTGTTACTCTTTTTTTTGTAAAATTAATATTTGTAATTGTCAAATATTTTTGAAATTCTTGCATTATACTATAAACTAATCTTATTATTCTTAATTATTGATTTTATAAATTTCACACATCATTTGGATTATTAAAGTCTTAAACTACATTGCACTCAAATGAAATTAAGATGTTCAATATATTTTCCTTTTGCAATTGTTTATCCTAATTGGTATTTTGATAAATTAAGTATAAAAAAAACATATCACTAAAAGCATCAATAAGAGCTAAAGTTCGATTGAATCATAATAACAACATGACAAAATATACTTAGGAGCAACATGCTAAAGAATCATTAAACCTTTGTATCTTCTATGGATGCAACAGGCATCGTTATCATTACCAATAATAAAAACAACAACAATCACTCAACAAAAGTAATAATTGTTCAAACAACCCTAAAACTCTAAATTCTAAATCCTAAAATCCTAAAACCCTAAATCATTTATGTGTTGTTGATAAACATAAAAGTGTAAAAGATGCAATGACATGCAAATATTATCTTAGTTTCTGATTGTTGTTGTAGCAATTTTGTGTATGTAAACTCAGTGCTTGCACAGTATAAGGGACAAATTGATATTTCTTCTTCTTCACCAAAGTCAGAAATGGACTTTATGAAAAGGCTGTCTGTCACATCCAAACCTCGTTAAGTTATTGAGATCTCGTTTGTACGTGGTTATTGGCCCAGGGAAAAGAAGGCCATGTAATTAACTTAAAAGGCTTCACAAATTCGATTCTTCCCATTGTAACCTGGACTTGGAATATAAAACTGTTGTATTCCTATACGTGGAGATTATCAAAAGGCTTGTTTGTTCTTTCCCTTCTCATAAAAGAAGTCTGAGCATAAAGGGTAGTCAAAACTTAAAAGTCAAATACTAAAGGGGTTATTAATTTTCACTTTAGTTTTTTTGTTTTTGGTTTTATTTTTAAATTAAGTAAACAAATTTGTTTGTTTGTGTTTTTAGTTTTAGACTTACATATCATAAAAATGATTTTGTTTTTATTTTATTTGTTGTCATAATCCTATTTTTATATTATTTAAATATGTATTATCTAAATATTTAATATTAATTACAATAAGAATTATGAATAATTTAAATTATGTTCAAATTTATAATTAATTTAAAATCTGAAAATAAAGTAATTTTAATTTAATAATTACTTAGTAATATAATTTAAATTTAATAA
>JANITW010153317.1:0-11208 GCA_027564335.1 Erythroxylum williamsii | reverse complement strand
AAATATTATTAATTAGTTATATAAAGCTCTCGTAAGAGGATCAATGATTCCCATTCTTCTCAATTACTAAGGGAATGAAGGATTGCCAATAAGTAGGTAATGAAAATGTTACCCCTTCAATGATAATTTGATGCCAAACACAAGTTTTCATTCCATTCCTATACATTTTTTCCATTATCTCCAACCAGGCACCCCTTTAATCTTTCATTTCATACCTAATTTTTTTCATACCGACTAAACAAACACCGCCGTAGTATCTTCTTTTTATACCAACACCATGTTTATGAATAAGTAATTGTATCCATAGGTCAAATCATGTATGTCAGAAGTTGTCCTGGACAAGGCAACTGGGAAAGAGAATCCATCTCAGTCTAAATGGAAGTAGACCATTTATAGGATGAAACGTGATAGTAGGGGCCAGAATTCATTGACAATAGAGTTCTGGGTATCAGTCAAGCAGAGATAACATGAATAGCGAACCAGCTTATGGGAACAGTTGTTGGGGACTCAAATGGTGAATATGACAGTTCTTTTTTTTCTCCATTTCAGCTTTCAAAATATAGTTGGTATTATGGTTTCGGTCTCATTTGTCCCGAATTAATGAACAATGCCTAAATTAACCAAAATTTTAGATTATATTGAAATTTTAAAATTAAATTTAAAAATCTTACCAAATTCAGTTAAAACTAGCCTAAAATTAAAAAAAATCAAAACCCAAAAAAACTAAAAAAAACATAAATTTAAGTATAAGTCTAATAATTTAAATTTAATGAAATTTCGACTTAAACCCAAATTCATTTTAAAATTTTAGACAAAATCTAATATTAATCAGGAGCCAAGTTGACATAAACACAACCATTTTTTAGAAGTGACTAAATATGAAATATTAAATTGCTGTCACTTAAATCAACGAATTAAAATATATTTGATTGGATGTTAATTTGTGCCCAAATTTAGATATTGGAGCTCAATGGACCATTAGGAAGGCTTGAATGGACAAAACCAGTTTACTGTCAAGGGTCCAGGACAACAAATTGGTTAGGTAAAATGATTCTGAAAGTTAGACTTTGGGGGTTGACTAGCTGGTTTTGAAGAAACGTGGAAGAAAGTAGAATTTTAGTACATCGAAGTCGTTGAGCAGTTCTTTTCTTTCCTTCTTCTTTCTTCAAATTTCAATTACTGGAATGATAAAACAGAAAAATACTGAAACTTTAGAATTTGAGATCAGAAAATGATTGAACTTTATTAAGTTTTTGTGTCATTCAATCTCCAAATATTGTGGAATCTTTAGAATCTATTACAATGAGCCTCACAGATTCAATTGTTGCAACAACTGATAAAACTCCAAAGAATATGACATTAAGCCAATGCCATAGCTTCTGCAGAGAACTTAGTCTCTCCTTCTTCGCCATCATGTAGAGGTGATGAGGGATGACAAATGTAAGAGGAAGGACACACAAAGACCCAAAGAGCCCAATGAAGTCTCCTATAAATGGTAGAAGAGCTGCAATCACTGAACTAACAGCCAAGTAGCAGCCTCTTAACACAACTCTAAGTGACAGCTTCTGATGAAGTCTCAAACCACTTGCTTCAGACCTAAAGGTAGTATCCAAGTACTCGTACGATGGACAGGCAAATATCTATAACAAATTATAACCAGAGTCAGCCATTTTCTCAAGAAAAGTGTATTCTGATTCTGATGCGTAAATCACACGTTTGGAATAGATCGTACATGAAAGGAAATGATTGATTGAAGAAATGCAGCAATATTGGCAAGTGCCTTTGCCCAAACTGGACCACTCGTATTAGCAAGCAAATAAGAAGATGTTGACGATCCATAAGCCCAATACCCACAAAACATAACGGCAAACATTGGTAAATCTCCAATTGTAAACAGCACATAAAGTGCCTTCATCATGTTCCCAACTACAGGAGCTCTTATAGTTGCCTGTTACAAGTCAATCGAGAAAAAAAATTTTAAATTTAATTGAAGGCATAAACAGATGGGTAGTTTGATGAATTTGGATCTATAAGGTACCTGTATCTCAGGAATCATCCCACTATTAAATGGCACAAACAAGTTGGAAACTGCCCCAATTGTCAAAAAGATCTTTCCTACTGATGTTCCAGGGATACTATAGTCCCTAGCTGATGAATTTATTCCTACAATTCATAGTTTTTTCACTCATAATAAGAACCAAATTAGATTGCTACAAGCATCAAATAGTTAGAACACGAGGAATTCACCATCTTTGATGGAGACTGCAATCGCTACAATGATATATATCGAGGATAGGACAGCTGACAAGCCTAACCACGCTCCTAGAGCTCACAAATGAGGAACCATAATAGCAAATAAGAAACATACAAGCCCTGAGATGAGATTGCAGTATGAGAGCTTCAGAGCATTCTCATCACTGAATAGACCATAGACATCCTGCATCACATGTACATGGAATTAGAAAAACAAATCGAAGCACTACTTCAATGAGCCAAGTGTTCTTTTACCTTAATGGCTGAACCACCTAGAATGATGAATCCAACGTTGAACATGAACAGATTAAGGTATTGCAGTATCCAAACGGTATAGAAACCTTTCTTACCTGCAATAAAAGTTACCCCCCATAAAACAATCATAAACGACAGATAACTTGTTCCAGTATGAAACTTGGAGAAATTGGTATTGATAATGATTTCTGCTGTTTTACTCTTTAGCTCATACCATAAATATACTCAGCAAGATCTCTGTATCTGATGTGCCTCTTTCCCCCAAGTTCATGGATCTTGGCAACAAGAGTATTTGCATATAAGGAAAGTGCAGTGGCTGCAATTAAACCAACTACACCAGCTATCCAACCCAAATGAACCATAATCGCATCAGAATAACCCAGTACATAAGCACTGTTCATAGCAGTCGTCAGGACGAAACAAACTTGGACCCACGAATCTGTCAAGACATAAACCACCTTTCGACTATTCATCCATGAAGGTAAAATGGGTATAAATTAAAGAAAGATAGAGGATGAGACCAAGTTTGGCCTCTGAATGATTCACGACTATATGCATAGAATAAGTCAAAAGAACTCTAGAATTCTGCCTTTGTTGATGTTCCTTGGAGACTAAAAACATGTAATATACCGAATAAAAGACAAAATCTAATGGTAAAACCCACCAAGCCAAACCAAAAATTTCCATCTTCCACCATAAATTGAAAAGATAAAGAATAGAGAACGATAAGAAGAAGTAAAGATTAAACCTTTGCTAATCTCATGGGCAGTCCTTGATGGGTGCTCTTCGTACTCCTGATCTTCACCTGTTTCATCAGCCAAGAGAGGAACTTTCTGTATTTCTTGGTCTAAATTTCTTGTGGGCATCATTTCAGGATCCTCCAATGCCTTTTTTTTTTTGTGTCACTGACTTGTTCTTATTCTACAGGTCGAGTATTAATCAAACAATCTTTTGAGTCTGGAGTACCTACTTCTCTTTTCAGACTATGGATCACTCAGCAACCAAGCCGTGTACTTGTAGGCTCTGGTTTTCCTGTCTTGTTTGTAATTGCCTGAAAGTTGAGACTAGGAATGAAAATTCACGTGCTAATGCTAACTACTTATCTCTTGGAAATATTCGGACAGCTCTTTAATCTTGTCGCCGCTTCATGTAATGTCCCCACATTTTACCCACCTCAAATCCTCTGTGCCAGCAAAGCTAAAGGGTGACATAAGGTTGCCTACTGACAGTTTCGTTAGTTAAAGGTGCTTCTGGGCTTCAGGAATTATCAAAAAAAAAAAAAAAAAAAAGTTACTCCGGTAAAATATTTTCCATATCAGTAAAAACTGTCATCAGATACAGTGTTTCAGGTAAATGAATCTAATTGTACGAAGATGACTGACAGATTTTACAAGTGGGAAGCTTCATAATTTTGTTGCTAATGAAATGAGGTTGGATCTCTATATTTGTTTCCCAATAGGGCAAAGTGGTTGCTTTCATTTATACAATTGTATTTCATTACAATTTTCATCTATAGATCCAAAAAGACACAAACATGTCGAATCCTCTCATGGCGATATGTTTACAGAGGAACAGAATGAATTAGTTGAATCAGCTGCCGAATTGTTTTATGGTCTGATTCATGCTCAATACGTTTAAGCACTGTCAAGATTTACTGCCCAAGATGTGAGGATATATACAACCCTCGATCAAAATATCAAAGCAGTATCCTTTGCTGTCCTTCTTTCATGAAAGTCTCTTAAATAGCCATTATTATGTAATTCTGTTACGTTTTTTCTAATCTGAGTTGTATGTTTAATGTACGACGGACAGAGAATATGCTAAAAACAAATGTAAGCTGTAAAATAAGGTCATCGGACTGAAATGCAGTATTAAAAATCTGAAAATAAAATCATAGGCTTAGTAATTACTTCCAGGATTTCTAACAATAATTAGGAATCATTCCTAGGCTTTAAATTTAACAAAATAATTAGTATAATACTCGTAGGTTTTAGTAGTATGTTTTATTGTTTATGGGTCATTTTTAAGAATGAATACTCAGAGACTTTAAAGAGGAAAAAAGGAAGGCTTAAAGAAGTGGAAGAAGAAAACTACATATTAGTATGTTGAGCTTACCAAGGTTCTCAATATAAAACTGTGATGTAGTAGGACACGGATAAAGGATATAGAGTAAAGAAGTCCTCCCTCTTGCAAATCTTTTAAAAAGTGTTTTTTAATCTTAGGTCTTCTATTTAGCTTAAATATCTAAACTGTAATATTTTCTTCTAAGTTAGTTAGCCTAAACAATTCCCTACTTAGTATATATATTGTCTTGTAGTGATTTGTTGGATTTGTTTATTGGCCAGTCATCTTTTCTATTTGTGTATTTATTTACCCTACTTAGCCTATATATTTTCTTGTTATGCTTTGTTGGATTTGTTTATTAACCTGTTTTCTTTCTTGTTTGTATACTTATTTATTTTTTTAATCTTTTATTTTGATTCATTGCCTTGTTCTATATTTATTGTATTATTTATTTTAATTTATACAAATTTATACCACTTAGCCTGATTTGTTTAAAAAAACACACATACACACATATATACACACACACACACACACACATATATATATAGAGAGAGAGAGAGAGGCCCGCACGGGGTAGCTCGGTTAGCAATCTAGCAGAGTAAATTGGGACAAGGACCTAGGTTCGATTCCCGGCAACGGAAGTGCAAGGGCCGCTCTGCTAAGCGGTCGACCGAGATGAACCGTGATTTACCCCCCTCACAATCTGGTCAGACCCGGGTGTGGGGGCAACTGGGGTGGTTGATTCTACCTTTTGAGACAAGAGAGAGAGAAAGAGAGACTGTGTGTACTACAAAATCTCTTTAGACATAGCGTTTTAGCAAATTTTTAATGGGTGTTGGATGTTCTTGTATCTTTTTGGGATCAATCACTCCAGTTTTGAAGTTGCTAACAAATTGTGCTTATCAGATACCGTTATTATATGTATGTTGCCAACGTTTTGTTTACACAAACATCAGTTAGATGATGAACTGTCTAAAAGTAGATGTCATCATGCCTCCAACTCGCTAGGTTGGGACACTATGAGTTTCATAATCTGGGTTGGCTGGTTTGTTTCGTTCATCTAACAGTCATCTGAGTTTCTGCAGGAAAAAAAAAAAAGAATGAGCCGAATAAATCTGTTTAAATTTAGTTTAATTCTTTATATTACTAATTTATTCTTTCTATATTGTAAGGTTAATACCAACAATAAACCTGTGATTTGTTTTTAAACAGAATATATTTTTATGCTAACGCGAATAAAAGAAGATATACTAAAAATATCTCAAAATACAGCTCGGTTAAATTGTCACAATTAAGAAGAAAAGAACAGTTATAGATAAAGTAAAAGAAGGTTTACATACTTAATAAAGATAGGATAAAGTATAGGCAGTAGCTCTTGTAACAGAAGAAGTTCCATTATTTCATTTTAAGAACCAAGAGCGAGCTAATTATGCCATTATGATTCTTCATAAATTAAGTTTAAGTGAGCCTTTTTGAGAAATTCCTTATTATCTAACTTAAAGATAGTTTTCACTATTTTCCGTATAGAGCGAGGCTAACATCATTTTTGGTAAGGTAATCACAATGAGAATAGTGCTTCATTATGGGGTAAAATACCACGAATATAATTTAAAGAGGTCACTAGTGTGATGAATTTTAACTTTGGAAAACATATATGTGGTTCATCACAAATTATGCAAGGTCTAAATTTACAATAAAAAGGGATTATATTTATAGGAGTTACTATGTAAGCAAGAGTTTTCAACCTTAATTAATAAAATATTAAAGAGATAATACTATACGGAAGGACGATTTAATAATCTAAGCTTATAGAAATTAAAATCATTTCATTAGAAACGATGTACAAAATAGAGATATTGGGACAAAATTTGTTAATTAATTGATATATTCATTAAAATAATGAATAAGGATAAATTTTTATATAATTACGGTAAAATTAGGCATGATTGATGGAAATTTTATTTGAATTGGTACTTAAATTTGTTGACTAATGATGTTTCTTTGAATTTTTAATTGATTTAGTGCATTTAGTATTAATTTGGAGGTTATTTGGATCAAATTGTTTGACATTAGGTCACCAATATCTTTAGAAAAATATAGACATTGTGCTCCATCAATTTGTCAACTTATAACTTATTGGTCCATATATTAGTTTACCGAAACATGAAATTAGTTAACCAATTTCATTCAATAATCAACCAATAAAGTGGATTTTAAACACACTTTTCCCTCTCCAACTTACTTTTACTATTGTAACATTGACCCATTCTTTAATCTCTCTATTTTGACTTGCTCTCTCCAATCCATCAGAGATTCAGAATCTCTTTACTTTCGGCACCTCTCATCATGATTTATTCAACAAATTTGTATCTTTCAAAAAGTTGTATCACTTAACCCATTCTAACTCTATTTTTACAAATAAAATGGCATCTTTTTGGAAAAAAAAAGAAGGTTAGAATAGTTAATTGGTACGGAGGATCTGATGCCTCCTTTAGAGCCCAATTCATCCTTTTAATTTGGCATAATTCCTAACTCTTTTAAATTTTAGATTATTAAAATTTTACTAGCTTTTTTATAAATTATTTGTTAATTTCTATTCTTTTCATGATTTCTAATTTAAAAAAGTTCAAAATTTAAATTCAAAAGGTTTGATCAAGTTTAGTTTAGAATTAACTTAATATAAAACTGTTTGAAAATCTATAAAAACTCAAAACTGAATTAAATTTAAGTATACACATAATAATTTAAATTTAATCAAATTTCAAGTGGAGCTCAAATTTATTTAATTTTTTTAAAAAAATCAATATGAATCAAGAGCCAAGTCACAACCATTGGTAGTTGGCATCTTTTTCTCTATATGGAGGTGCCTAACCCTTCATGGAAGCAGCTTACTTGTTAGATTGTCTTTTCATATTCATATTACTAAGCATTAATTCGTCCTATTCATCGTGAGTAAGACATCCGATCATTTTCACCAACTAACCAATAGGATATTAAGTACAATTAGGAGAATTTGCAACCCCAAAAGTTGTTTAAAAGTTAGCTTATAATCACTTGACATGAAATCAAGAGATTAAGTTTGATTAGTCTAAGTTTAGTTTTAGATTTAATTGGCTTTGAAATAGACAATTTTTTTAAGCTGACCATTTGAATAATTATATTGCTTTGACTTAAATCGATTGGGTTAAATTATATTTAATTGAAAATTTAGATATTCAAATTTATTCATTCTGCGGTAACATATATTTTTGAGCTTTGATGAATGGTTTAGAATATAAGAAACTTCTCAAAAATGCTTTTTAGAGCTGACCAAATATGAAATATTGAATTATTCATACTTAAATCAGCAGATAAAAGATATTTAATTGGATGTTAATTTATGCTCAAATTTAGAAATAGGAGCCTGATGGATCCGTTATACTCGTGAGCTTGGTTGAAGAGTTGTATGGACATAATTAATTTAATATCAACGGTCTTGGTTAGGTAAAATGATTCTGCAAGTTAGACTTTGGGGGTTGATTAGATGGCTTTGAAGAAACGTGCACGAGAAGTAGAATTAGTGGTTGAGAAGCTGTTTTCTTTCGTCAAACTTCAATTACTGCAACGATGAAACAGAAAAACACTGTAACGTTGGAATTTGAGATCAGAAAATGATTGAATCCAATTAAATTTTTGTGTCATTCAGTCTCCAAATATTTTGTAATCTTTGGAATGCCTTACAAATTCAACTGTTGCAGCAACTGACAAAACTCCAAAGAACATGACATTAAGCCAATGCCATAGCTTCTGCAGAGAACTTGGTTTCTTCTTCTTAGCCATCATGCAGAGGTGATGAGGGATAACAAATGTAAGAGGAAGGATACACACAAATGTAATGAAGAACAAAATAGGCAGTGAAAAAGTCCTACTTTGTTTCGTTTTATTCTTTGTAAAGGTTAAGAGTGGGATAAAAAGGATCTTTATTTTATTTTATTTTATTCTTACGGGCTCTCATAAAAAACAAAAAGAAGTGAGAAACCTTTTTTTTAATTTTAACCAGCACTGTTAGAATTATATAATAATAGGTTGGTAGTTAAGTTAGTTAGACGTATCAATTAGCATTCGTTATTGTTCTTTTCATTCAGATTTTCTGTATAAATACTTCAACCTCTCGATGGGATGAAATAATAAGAATTCTGCTGAGTTTTCTGTGATGGTATCAAGCAAATCTAGTTTGTCTCGATGGTTTAGGGCGGTACTCAGTTATATCCCTTTGTTCAATATGTCTATCAGATGTTCAGTCTTGCTCTGGACTGAAAAGGGTGTGTCAAGAATCTCACATCAGATAACTATGAGAGCATTCAATAATTTATAATAGTGTACAAACCTCCTCTTTTTGAGCTAACTTTTGGAGGTGAATTAGACACTTCTAACAAGAACCTATAAAATGTCAAGAATGGCCTATCAAGTAGCTACCTATTATCCCAACTCTAAGTGACAGCTCCTGAAGTCTCAAACCACTTGCTTTATACCCAAAAGTAGTATCCAAGTGAGTGCAGGTGAGTTGATAAAGAGTTCTCCTGGTTTAAGTGAGGTTGCGGGTTCAAATTCTCTTCATGTATACAGCCGTTTAAAATTTAGGATCAGAGCTTTGCCTCCAGCAAGGGATCTACCTGACTTGAGAAAACATTAGTCTAGGTGTGGATGGTTTAAAATTACTTTCCTATAATTGGAATCCTCCTAAAACACCTCGTGGGTAAAAAAAGAAGAAAGTATCCTAGTACTCTTACGATAGACATGCAAATATCTACAACAAAGATTAAGCAGAGTCAGCCATTTTTTCTAAAGAAAAGTTTATTCTGATTCCGATGCAAAAATCACAGGTTTTGATTAGATTGTAAGTGAAAATAAATGATTGATTAAAGAGAGGCAGCAATATTGGCAAGTGCCTTTGCCCAACCTGGACCACTCGCGTTATCGAGCAAATAGGAAGATGTTGAGGATCCATAAGCCCAATACCCACAAAAAAAATAACAGCAAACATTGGTAAATCCCCAATTGTAAACAATACATAAAATGCCTTCATCATGTTCCCAACAATAACAATAGGAGCGGTATTATTGTTACCTAAAACTAAATTAATACCAACTTTAATAATGAAAAATGTAGTTAGTGAAAAGTTGAGATTGTTCTCGCAAAGAATTTTAATGGTGAAAGTTATACAAGTTTAAAATTACAACAAATTAAGGAGATTTAATTCATGTAAATTTAAAAAATTAAAAATGACATAAATAAAAAATTAACAAAAATAATCAAATATGGAAATTCAGTAAACAAATCTTAATTTTGGGTCACCTATATTATGAAACTAATATGGATCCTCAATATAAAACTCAGTCCATTGTCAAACATTCATTGAGTGATATTTTCTCTTAAGATTAAATGAATAGAAACATGTATTCTAAACATTCTTATTAGTCAACAACTTAAATACAATCATAAGTTTAATTGATTAATAGTTTTAAGAATAAAAAAACCAATGAATAAAATAACACATGTACGACATGCATTTAAACAAGTAAAGAATCTTCTTAGAATATTCAAACTCTAACGTAAAGATGGTAATCTTAATTGCCACTTTGGATTAGCAAAATTGAACGTCAAATCTTACTAATTTGACTATAAATTAAAAAATCAATTTCTATTTGCGCACCTTAAAAATTAACCAATTCAATCATGAAAAGTAATTCGGAAGGCACTTAGTATTCATCAATGAAATAAACTTCATTTAGAAATCTCACATATATTAGAGGATGTGGTTCCCTTCAACTAAGAAGAAAGATTTAGCTACTCATAACAAAAGTAAAAACAAACAAAAGAATAGCAAAATACAAAATCTCCATTCCTTGTCTTTTTCCAGAAAAATACGAAAAATCTTGAAAAACTAGAAAACTATTGCAAAAACGTAAAATACTCTCCTAATGTGAACAATGAATGTGTTTTTAATGATTTTCAATGTCTTCTCTCTTCCCTCCTATCGTAATCTTCAACAGATACACTCCTCCCCTATTCAGGTCACAGATCCACATTAGTAAGTGAAAAATTGAAGGGGGTTAATTATTTCGCAAACTTTCCATAAACTTATTTGACACCAACAAAATAAAATCAAGCAAAACTAAAATAATAAAGACACCAAAAATTTGGTAACGCAGTTGGATACACTCTGTCTACGTCTGCGGAGCTCTCACCTAGCTTAATCACTTTTATGAAAGTATAATAGATTTACCCAAAGCTTTATCGAGCTGACATCACTCAACCTTTGATACTATCTCTCAACCTCACTTCTCGTGAAAAAATTTTACACCCAATAGTACGATCGCCTCATACTAACCTTAACAAAGGATTTTCTCAATCAATCTTTTAACGACAGAATAATGAACAAATAACTCAAGTGATTAAAATAATAAAGAACAAAATAATAATACAGTTGAAATAAAAAACAATCTCCCGATGAGTTCCGCTCCACTGAAATAGATTTAGAAGTCGTCGCAACACTAATGGACTGATTCATATAAACTGATAAGTCATTTCAAATGCATATGTTTTGGACTTAATTTGGTTGATTTGTGAAATTGGTTTATAAAAGTTGATGGA
>JANITW010153184.1:0-11220 GCA_027564335.1 Erythroxylum williamsii | reverse complement strand
AAAATAGAAAACTCATTATCATATACTCCAATTTCATAATTCAATTTCCTAACTTTCATTTCTAACTCAATTTCAATCCTCGAGCCTATTTTGACCTAATTATCACACATGTCCTAATCATCTCCAAATTCAGGTTATCCAAATCAAATCGGAAATATGTCATACATGTATGTACGTACAAACGCCAATTATGCACAAATTCTATAATGCATGTGCATGCCAAATACGAACGAAATGAACTGTACCCATCCCATCAGTGACGGGATGTTACATCTGGAACGAGCTATGCGCCAATTTTTGTGGGGTTCCTTACGCAACTAACACAAAATCCACCTTGTCAATTGGTCGGACGTTTGCAAACCCAAGGAGCTGAGCGGCCTTGGTCTTCGGAGCATTAGAGCTACGAACGATGCTTTCCTTGCTAAACTCGGCTGGTTCCTGATTACCACTCCGCATGCGTTGTGAGTCCGAGTGCTCTTTGGTAAATACAGTTTCGATGCAACCCACCCTCCCCCATCCTTGGCCACCATCGGGGGTTCAATGGTTTGACGCAGCATCAAAGCCACCTGGCCCATCGTTCAGCAAGGGATGAAATGGATGCTCTGCGATGACTCCAAGACACGCTTCTGGCTTGACCCGTGGCTTGTGGGCACTGGACCACTTCTATCCCACGCTACCCACCTTATTCCCGGTTCCATTCTTACCCTGAGTGTCTCCTGGTTTGTGGATTCCAGTGGCCATTGGGATTGGACACAGATCCACTCTTGGCTTCCTACCCCTATTTGTCGCCTTATTGCCAGCACTTCTCCTCCCCATCCATTCCTTGGCCCCGATCGGTTGGTCTGGGGCGCTTTCGACAGTGGCCACTTTACAGTAGCTTCTACGTACTCCATGATCTTAGGCCTTGACCATGAGTCGCCTCATGCGGTTTGGAAGGGCATTTGGTAGTGGCCCGGACCACCGCGTATTCGCACGTTCCTTTGGCTCTTTGGCCGCAACCGGCTCCTCATGAATCATAACCGGGTTCAACGACACCTCACTACGGATGACAGTTGTCCTCACTGTTCCTTCGAGAAGTCTTCCCTCCACACTGTGCGCGATTGCCTCAAGGCACGTCGTGTGTGGACCATGTTGTCACCCCAACTCGCTGCGACTCAGTTCTTTACTCAACCTCTTAGCGACTGGATTCACACTAACATCCACACTCGCCGTCGTCTCCTGGGTCATGATTGGGCGACCATCTTTGGCTTCACTTGCTGGTTCCTCTGGACTTGGCGAAACCAATCTCTATGTGATCCTCACTTCACTTGGCCCCCCTCTTCTGATTCTTCTATTTTGTCTTATGCAGATTATCTCTGTTTGTCGTCCGCGAGGTGCCACAACCCTACCAGTCCAGTCTGGCCCCGTCACGAGCTACATGTCCAGTGGAGCAAGCTGCCCCCCGGTTGGATCAAGTTAAACACCGATGGTGCTAACAATCGCAACACCTGCACAGCTGCAACTGGTGGCCTCCTCCGCCACAGTGATGGCAATTGGCTTGAAGGCTTCACTCAGAACCTAGGATGGTGTGCTCCGATGTCTGCTGAACTTTGGGGAGTTTTCACAGGCCTCTCTTTCACCCAGCGCCTCGACTTCTGCCGCATCGAGTTGGAGGTGGACTCGCTTGCAATGCATAATCTACTTACCTCCACCGCTCACCGAACCCAGGTCGCCAACTCTATAGTTATGGGCATCCACGAGCTACTTTCAAATAATTGGTCTGTTGTTCATCGGCACATCTTTCGAGAAAGCAACAGATGTGCTGACTGTCTGGCCTTCCAGGCAGACCGCTTCACTGTTGGGGTTATTTTTTTTGATACTGCACCTTCCGGGTGCCACCATTTCCTCTTCGAGGATCAGTCGATGATCTGTTTCCCTAGAACTGCTTTGTAATTTGCTCTGGTATTTCCCTTTAAACCAAAAAAAAAAGTTATTCAAACTTTTTCCAGCTTTGACCAATAAAAGTTAAGTATGAAGTTTTTTTTATAAAAAATGTCTGCTGTGTGCTTACTTTAATTTATTTACAGACCGATTTTCATTAGTGACTGCTGCTATTGGCAACATATCAAGTGGACAAGTGGTTCAGTATGAAAGTTCTTCAAGGTTTATTGATGGCATGTGTAAATATGAAGAATATCATGGAAGTTATGTGAAAATAGATGGGAATAGGACAAGTGTTAAGGATTTAAAAGAGGATAAACATCACTTCCTTGACCATGCACTTAAATCTGGCTTTCCTCTGTTGGTTCCTTCTGTAAGCTTCAAAGATTAGATTCTGAATACAGCAAATGCCACAAAGAAGTTGGTTGTTTTCAGGCTTCCTTTTAAGAGGAGATCATGTGAAGCAGAAGAAGTTGGTGACCAGTGTATGTATTCAAGTTATAGATAATCAATTAGCTCTAGGAAAGTGCACTTATCTCTAAAAGTGTTAATCTATGATTTCAAGGAATTGCTTTCTCATTATTGGATATCATATGTACATTAAGGCTTTTAAAGTTCAAGCGACCTATGGTTTCTTGTTTTTATATGTCCCTGGATGCCAAAAATGAACCTTAAAAATAAGAATTGAAGCGTATGATGATTAATTTTCTATATTTATTAGCATAAATTTGCTTAACATAGTAAGTTGACCATGTTGATATTAGCAGGTGCATCAAAAAGACTGTTGTATAATCTAAGAACAGGATATGTAATTCCACGTAGCATGGGAGAGAGGCCAAATGCTGGGTGTTGGTCTGAGATCTCACCCTCAAATTTCAAACTTCGTGTTGAGACATTTTTTAGGTATGCTGGTGACTTCATCTGATCATAATTGACGGCATGTGGGGGAATCTGAAATGCGTAGCTATTCTATTGTCTGTTTTTGTGATTAGGTAGAGATGTAATTGTGTAATAATCTCGGATGCAGAGATAAGAGGAAGTTCCCTGCTCCAAATTACAGTCCTTATACTCCTATTGGTGTTGATTTTTTTGTCTGTCCCCGAAAGATAAGTCACATTGCGCAACACCTTGAGCTTCCAAACATAAAAGCGGCTGGGAAACTGCCACTTCTTTTAATTGTCAATATCCAGGTATCTGTGTTTAGTATATCATGATTCTAGATCTTCTTCTTTGATATGATTTTGTGGCTGAGTTAAGTATCTTGCTTAACTTATAATGCAATATTGTTTGCTTATAGTCAATATTGGCTTGTTAGCACTTATCATGTTGTAATGTACTAAATTTTTATGTGCCCTTTGGCAGTTGCCTACTTATCCTGCTGCAGTGTTTCTTGTTGATAATAATGGTGAAGGGATAAGTCTGGTTCTTTACTTCAGGATTTCTGACAATTATGAAAAAGGAATCTCTTCCCATTTTCTGGATAGTATTCAGGTAAAGTTCAACCAATTCCAGGATAGCTTTCAGGTGTCATGCACTTCCGCTTACTTCAGCAGCATCTATAGCCCTTTTCTAGCTCTCTGTGGTTTTGGTGCAACAGTATAACTTGAAGCTTCTATCTATTTTTCTAATTCAACGGGCTGTTGGTTCAATACATTTTTCCATCAAAGGTGCAGAGTCACTCTCTCTCGCAATCATGACCTCATGAGTTGGTACCTGTAAACTTGATTAAAATCTTTCGGATATGAGATGAATCAGTTCAGATCGTCTAGTGCTTGCCTTAGGTTTATGTAGTCATCACTGTACAAAATGAATGCTTGGATGCATTGGCATTAAATCTCCAGGATTTTATATGGAATTTAACTTTATATTCTCATGTTGAGTCATAGTCAGTTATTGGTCTGCTATCTTTTGGTTGATATCAAATGCCAGTTTGCTGAAAAAGTTGTTTGATACAACAGAAATTGATAGATGATGAGATGGAAAAAGTGAGGGTTTGCAAAAGAGTCAATTGTTCCATTTAGAGAGAGGCTAAAGATCATGACTCGGTTATTTAATCCTGAGGATCTCAACTTGAGTTCTACTGAAAGGAAGCTTGTAAGTGCATATAATGACTTAGCACATGGTCATTTCGAGGCTCTCTACTGCTCCGAAGGCCCCTCCCTCCCCAGTTGGCACCTTTCCGGACGGTTTCTCCCTCTCCCTCCGTAAGCCACAGATGACCTTAGTCAACCGTTAAGTCCCAAGGAAGTCAAGACCGCTTTCTTCACCATGGCTCCTAATAAAGCGCCTAGCTTTGATGGGTTGACTGCGTTGTTTTACCAATCACAGTGGACACTATTGGCCCTTCCGCGAAAAGCTTTCTCCAGAATATCTTTAGTCACGGCCTCTGGGACTCTGAGCTAAACCGTGCCATTCTGGTCCTTATTCCTAAAATCCCATCCCCCGCTTTGCTCTCACAATTTTGGCCTATCGCTCTCTACTCTGTTTTATACAAAGGCCTCACAAAGATTCTTGTTAATCAAATCAAACCGTACCTCAATGACCTCGTCACTCCCACTCAGTGTAGTTTTGTTCCGGGACGACAGATTACCGACAACATTATCATCACTCAGGAAATTATTCATTCCATGCGTAAGAAATTGGGGCACAAGGGGCTCATAGCCATCAATGTGGATTTGGAAAAGGCCTATGATTGGCTTCATTGGGCCTTCATCCATGACACCCTCCTCGATGTGGGCCTTCCGGGCAATCTTATCACTCTTATCATGAAATGTATCACTACTGTATCCCTCCAAGTCAACTGGCAGGGGGACTTAAGTGACCCATTCAGCCCTTCCCAAGGCCTCCGCCAGGGCGACCTGCTCTCTCCCTATCTCTTCGTTCTTTGCATGGAACGCCTAAGCCATGCTATCACTCACGCGGTGGCTCACGGTTCCTGGCGGCCCATCAAGTTGAGTAGGAATGGACTGCCCTTGTCTCACTTATTTTTTGCAGATGACATTATCCCCTTCGCAGAGGCTTCGCTCGATCAGGTGTCCGTTATTCATGACACTCTTAACTCCTTCTGTGCTTCTTCTGGGCAACGCGTGAGTCTGGCCAAATCACGATGCTATTTCTCCCGGAATACCTCTCCAACTGCGCGCCACTCCCTCAGCAACGCCTTAGGAGTCCTTGGGACCTCAGATCTCAGCTGGTATCTTGGCGTCCCTCTTCTGCATCGGCGTGTTACCCGTCACACTTATCAGCCGATTCTTGACAAAGTTCACCAGCGTCTTTCGGGTTGGTCGTCTCAACTCCTTTCTTTTGCTGGACGACTCACTCTGACTCAATCGGTCTTAGCAACTATCCCGAGCTACAATATGTAAACAGTTCGCCTCCCACGCCGACTGTGTGATGATCTGGAACGAGCTATGCGCCAATTTTTGTGGGGTTCCTCATGCAACCAACAAAAAATCCACCTTGTCAATTAGTTGGATGTTTGCAAACCCAAGGAGCTGGGCGACCTTAGTCTTCGGAGCATTAGAGCCACGAACGATGCTTTCCTTGCCAAACTCAGCTAGTCCCTGATTACCACTCCGTATGCACTGTGGGTCCGAGTGCTCTCCGGTAAATACCGTTTCGATGCAACCCACCCTCCCCTATCCTTGGCCACCACCGGGGGTTCAATGGTTTGGCCAAGCATCAAAGCCACCTGGCCCATCGTTCAGCAAGGGATGAAATGGATGCTCGGTGACGACTCCACGACTCGCTTCTGGCTTGACCCGTGGCTTATGAGCATGGGACCATTTCTATCCCACGCTACCCACCCTATTCTCGATTCCGCTCTTCCCCTGAGTGTCTCCCGGTTTGTGGATTCCAGTGGCCATTGGGATTGGGCGCAGATCCACTCTTGGCTTCCTCCCCCTATTTGTTGCCTTATTGCCGGCACTTTTCTGCCCCATCCATTCGTTGGCCCCGATCGGTTGGTCTGGGGTGCTTCCGACAGTGGCCACTTTACAGTGGCTTCTACGTACTCCATGATCATGGGCCTTGACCATGAGTCGCCTCATGCAGTTTGGAAGGGCATTTGGCAGTGGCCTGGACCACCGCGTATTCGCACGTTCCTTTGGCTTCTTGGCCGCGACCGGCTCCTCGCGAATCATAATCGGGTCCAACGACACCTTACTACGGATGACAGTTGTCCTCACTGTTCCTTCGAGGAGTCTTCCCTCCACACTATGCGCGATTGCCTCAAGGCCCGTAGTGTGTGGACCATGTTGTCGCCACAACTCGCTGCGACTCAGTTCTTTACTCAACCTCTTAGCGACTGGATTCACATTAACCTCCATGCCCGCCGTCGTCTCTTGGGTCATGATTGGGCGACCATCTTCGGCTTCACTTGCTGGTTTCTCTGGACTTGGCGGAACCAGTCTCTCTTTGATCCTCACTTCACTTGGTCCCCCTCGCCTGACTCTTTTATTTTGTCTTATGCAGATTATCTCCGGTTGTCGTCCGCGAGGTGTCACAACCCTACCAGTCCAATCTGGCCCCGTCACGAGCTACATGTCCAGTGGAGCAAGCCGCCCCCGGATTGGATCAAGCTAAACATCAATGGGGCTAGCAATTGCAACAACTGCACAGCCGCAGCTGGTGGCCTCCACCGCGATAATGATGGCAACTAGCTTGGAGGCTTCTCTCAGAACCTACGATGGTGTGCTCCGATGTCTGCTGAACTTTGGGGAGTTTTCACAGGCCTCTCTTTCGCCTGGCGCTTCGGCTTCCGCCGCATCGAGTTGGAGGTGGACTCGCTTGCAGTGCATAATTTACTCACCTCCACCACTCACCGGACCCAATTCGCCAACCCTATAGTTATGGGCATCCACGAGCTACTTTCAAGGAATTGGTCTGTTGTTTATCGGCACGTCTACAGAGAGAGCAACAGATGCGCCGACTGGATGGCCTCCTAGGCGGACCACTTCACCATTGGGGTTACCACCTTCCAGGTGCCACCATTTCCTCTTCGAGGATCAGTCGGGGATCTGTTTCCCTATAACTGCTTTGTAATTTGCTTCGGCATTTCCTTTTAAACCGAAAAAAAAACCAGTCCTTTCCCGACCACAGCATGAGTTTTACCACATGAAGTATAATATGTTATCTTCTTTAACACTGCTAATGATCCAATTTAGTAATATATATCGCAGCATGAGCGGTACGATCTTCTTCTTGTTTGTTTTTTTTGGGTAAGTTGAGGAATAAAATTAATTGAAAAGGAGGGCGATACCATCTTTGCCCTAAATTTATTTAAACCTTTTTCTCTGTTTTTCTTCCCTCAAAAACAAAAAGGGTACTTGGTTATTTCATTCCTGTTTTAGTTTTTCGGGGATTGTTTCCGATTGTATCAAATCGAGGAACGGGAAATGCAGATTGTGGGATACCCATTTCAACGTGTTGAGATCAAAGCTGGTTTCTTTATGCAACTCTTTAGCCCTAATTATTGAAGCTTTAGTCAAATGATTCGATTGAAGCGCACCCCCAAATTTGGCATTTAGGGTTTAGATTAGAACCCAATTGTCATTGGTATTATCACTATCACTTCATTGCAATCATAGTAATGAAGTTTTATTATATTTTTTTAATTTTTGACTGATTTGTTAAACCATAACAGTTTGCATTTGGGGAGAATTAAGATAAATAATGGATTCACCAAGAATAGAAAACAAAATTTCAAAAGTTAAAGATGCAGAATGTGACGAGTCCTGATTCTGGAGAGAAGGTGAAAATGTTATTCCTTCGACGATCCCAACAAACAAGAAGGGGAGCAGTTGTCCTAGATGATTACGTGTTAGGGTAATATGAATTCTGTTAGAAATTAGTTACTGAGGGAATATAAATAACCTTGAGGTAGGAAGGTGAGGTCAGACTATTTGCTTATACTGATTGGTCTTCTTCTCTCTTGGCTGAGCACTATCCGGTGATCGGCTTATTTCTCTTCCTAATCCCTCTGTATTTCTCTTGCAACCTTTCTGTTCCCGAAATTGTTGTCTGTTTTCTTTCAGTAATATCCATTAATTCCATAACTCCACTTGTTTATCCTCTCTTCACCCGAATACCTTACAATTATTTGGTGCTTTCATTAACGATTCTCTCCTCCATGGCCGATAACACACGCCTCGCTAAGCTTGATACTTCCGTTTCCAAACTCCAACTCGATTTTGCATCCCAATCATCTACCCTGAACTCCCTTCAATCCACTGCCCAAACCCAACAATCCACTATGCTCGATATGAAAACCCAAATGGAAGATATCAGTCGTCAACTCGTTCACCTTGGCCAACTGCTCAAGGGCAAACACCACGACTCTGACCCACAGCTTGATCCTCCCCCGTCTAACTCTTCCAAACGAGGCCATCACCGCCCCTACTTCCCTGAACCCGCCACCGACCTCGATTTTACCTTCAAACCCAAAGCAGCTCGCGTCGAGTTGCCCAAATTTGACGGTTACGATCCTAAATCTTGGATCTTTAATGCCGACGAATTTTTTGATTTTTATGAAACTGAGGACCCCATCCGTATTACCATGGCGGCATTTCACTTTGAGGGTAAGGCCCGACGTTGGTATCGTTGGATGAAGACCAACAAACAACTCTCTGGTTGGGAACAATTCAAGAAATCCCTAATCGACCGTTTCCACTTTACCACTCTTGAGGAACCCCAAGGGCTTTTGGCTAAAATCACCCAGACCTCTACTGTTGAGGACTACCAAACCCGCTTTGAAACTTTATCCAACCAAACCATTGGCTTGCCTTCCGCCTTCTTCATTCATTGCTTTATCTTGGGGCTTCGTCCGGATATTAAAAACGAAGTTCTGTCCTTCCGCCCCACTTCCCTTAATCATGCCATCAGTCTTGCCCGCCTCCAGGAAGCCAAATTGGCTGAGACCCGACGCTTGTTACTCAAATCCATGCCTGGACCTTCTTCGGATCGTAAACCCGCTAGCCCAGGCCTGCTTCCTACCCCACCGCCCCATCCACCACAACCACTCAAACTTTCCTCTGACTCGACCACACATCACCCCAGATCTATTCCCGCCTGCCGTTTAACCCACTCTGAGGTTCAACGTCGCCGGGAACTGGGCTTATGCTTTTATTGTGATGACAAATTTACCAGGGGACATAAGTGCATCAAACCACAATTTTTCCTTTTGGATGACGAATACGTCGACGACCCCGATTCCCTACCGCCTGCTTCTCCACCCACCCCAGACCCAGTAATTCCTGATTTACTCCATTCTCCTGCGACCACCGACCCTCCTTCTACCACCTCTTCCCACACTGTTATCTCTTACAATGCCATGTCGGGCTGTTTGTCCCCGTCAACCTTACGCTTCTTGGGCAAACCCCAAGGCCATTCTGTTCAAGTCCTCTTAGATGGCGGCAGCACACATAACTTCATCCAAAGCCGCATTGCTCATTATTTGGGGCTCGACATTGACCCCTCCAATTCCTTCCCTGTCCTGGTTGGTAACGGTGAATGCATTCACAGTGAGGGCAAGGTTCGGAATGTCAAATTGCAAATCCAGGGCACTGATATTCATGCTGATTTCTATGTCCTTCCCCTACATGGCTCCGATATTGTTCTGGGTGTTGCTTGGCTCGCCACCCTCGGACTGGTTGTCACCGATTACTCTACCTCCACCTTCAAATTTTACCTTGGCCCCTCCACCATTTCTTGGAATGGCATTTCCTCTACTAGCCCCCAACCTCTTCAACTACATTCTTTGCGTCGTACCCATGAGAAGGGCGCTGTTGCCGCTTACTATAGCCTTCAGATCCACTTTCAACCCTCCATCTCGCCAACTCCACATCCCTCTGCCTTTGCTGACCTCCTCCACCAATTCCGGGATGTTTTTACCAAACCCAGCAGTTTACCACCCTCTCGGTCCACTGACCATTCCATTCATCTTAACCCAGCTTCCTCCCCTGTTAACGTTCACCCCTATCGCTACCCCCATTTCCAAAAACATGAAATCGAAAGGCAGGTCTCGGATATGCTCAGTGAAGGGATTATTCGACCCAGTACAAGCCCCTTTTCTTCTCCCGTGTTATTAGTTAAAAAAAAAGACGGCACATGGCGTTTTTGAGTCGATTACCGGGCGCTTAACGCAATCACGATTCGGGACAGATTCCCAATCCCTACTGCAGATGAATTGTTCGATGAGCTCTTCGGTGCCAAATTATTTTCTAAACTTGATTTACTTGCAGGGTTTCATCAAATATTGATCCGTCCAGAGGATGTGCACAAGACAGCATTTCGGACTCACGAGGGCCATTACGAGTTTCTCGTAATGCCATTTGGACTTACGAACGCTCCCTCAACCTTTCAGGCAACCATGACTGGTATCTTTAAGCCCTTTCTCCGTCGATTTGTGCTCATATTTTTTGATGACATCCTTGTCTACAGTCATAGTTTGGCCGAGCACCTTCATCATTTGCAACTTGTCTTCACCACCTTACGGGAGCATGGTCTTGTGGCCAAGGAAAGTAAATGCATCTTTGGCCAATCGAAAATTGAATACTTAGGACACCTTGTTACTGCGAATGGCTTGGAGGTCGACCCAGGTAAGATATCCGCCGTCAACGATTGGCCTGTTCCCACTGATGTCAAAGGGGTTCGCGGCTTCCTTGGTTTAGCCGGTTATTACCGCCGGTTCATTCGAGGATTCGCTCGGATTGCTTCTCCACTATCGGACCTATTAACCAAAGATGGTTTCCACTGGACTGATGCTACACAGTCGGCGTTTGACCAACTCAAGGACTCTCTCAGCCATGCCCCTTTATTGGCACTCCCAGACTTCTCCTCTCCCTTTACCGTTGAAACAGATGCTTCCAGTACGGGTATCGGAGCATTTCTTGTGCAGCACGGGCGACCGGTGGCTTTCTACAGTCAGAAGTTATCTCCACGAATGCAATGTTCGCCGGCGTATCACCACGAGATGTTTGCAATCACCCAGGCTGTCGGTAAATGGCGCCAGTATCTATTAGGTCGTCAATTCTCCATCATCACGGACCAAAAGGCCCTTAAGAACCTTACGGCCCAAACTATACAGACACCCGAACAGCAACACTGGTTATACAAACTCGTGGGCTATGATTTTGAGATCCTCTATAGACCGGGCAAATTGAATACAGTAGCGGATGCACTGTCTAGGGCTCCAACGAGCAGTTTCATGGCTATATCGGTACAAAGCTATGGCCGGATTGAGGAATTTCGAGTTTTAAATGCAACCAATCCTGAACTCATTCAACTCCGGCAGAAGGTTGA
>JANITW010153170.1:0-11221 GCA_027564335.1 Erythroxylum williamsii | reverse complement strand
CATCCGAACCGTCCACTTCCCGTGCAAGAGCGTCTAGATACCTGTCACCAAAGCCGAAAGTTCAGTCAAATCCACGAACGGAGCAGAAAGAAGATTGATAACCTCAAGGGAGTCTACTTCTATCACCACTTGTCGATAGTCCAGGTCCCAAGCTAGTTGAAGACCTGAGAGCACCCCCCCACATCTCCGCAGCTAGCGGCGAACCCGTATCGAGATTTTGCAGGACCCACTTCGCCATTCCCCATTGCAATCCCGAATCAAACCCCCAACGGAAATCCTGCTTAATGTGGGGTTCAAAGCACCATCAGAATTGACTTTCACCCAACCCGCCTCCGGCTTCTGCCACCCGACTAAAGCACCCACTGGGAGGCCCTGAGCAGGAAACACACAATTCTCCATCATCTGGGCTCGGGCAATCCACCCTGCGTAGTCCATAATAGCACGGTGCCCCTCAACTGACCAAACAAAAGTCGGCTCGAAAAGACTGCGGTTCCGCCATTGCCAGAGGAATCAGCAAACGACCCCAAAGATCGTGGCCCACGCTTCCCGCTGAACCAAATCCTGCTTCGTAAGGTTACACAACAACCAAGTGTCCTCCTCCTGGTGGAAAAAGGACCTATCCACCACCTCCTGAGGAAAATGTCGCCAGAGAGCCTGAACTCGAGGGCAGTCCCGGACCACATGGCAAACGATCTCTTCCTGACCACAAAAATTACTGCTACTATCGGTAGCCATATGCCGAGACACACGTTGGTGGTTGGTCAGGAGTCTGCGTTTGGCAACAAGCCAAAGAAATGATCGAATGCGCTACGGACCCTTCCATTTCCAGATGATCTCCCACAATCTGTGTCCGTTGTCTGAGGAGAGGTCCTTGATAACCTCATAAGCAGAAGCCATAGTGAACCTCCCGTGGGAGGAAGGTCTCCACAAGAGGCTATCCTCCCCCCGACTCCCTTCAATAGGGCTAAAGTTCGTAATCGCCAAGCAAACTGTGGACGGGAGGTACTGCTGGAAGTCAAACCTAAGCCAACCGCTATCGTTTGAACGGAGGTCCGCTATGGTAGCCAACCGAATGTGAGCCGGGATAGGAGAGGAGGCCACGTGAATAAGGCCCCCCCACCCATATAGCCAAGGATCCAACCAAAAGAATGCCCTTCTCCCATTCCCTAAAGACCAAGTGAGTCCTTGTTGGACCCATTGCCAGGAGGCCGAAATCCCTTTCCAAACGGACGACGCCCCGGGCCGGGATAGGGTGAGAGGAATATGAGTGGTATCAAGGCAATATTTAGCCCGAAGGACCTGAACCCAGAGAGTCGTGGGGTTCGTGAGCAGGCCCCAACCTAATTTTGCCAGATGCGCGTCGTTCATAACTCGTATGCGTTTGATGCCCAAGCCACTTGCTGCTTTAGGCTGACAGACTGACGCCCAGTTGACTAGGTGAACCTTACGGAGAGCAGGGGAGGGCCCCCAGAGAAAGGAGTGCATGAGTTTTTCCAGGTCGTCGCACAATCGACGTAGAAGTCGCACCGTTTGCATGGTATACATGGGCAACGCTGAAAGGACAGCCTGAGCTAAGGTAACCCGGCCTGCTAATGATTGCATCCTAGCGCTCCACCCCGTAATTTTCTACTGAGCATTATCCAGGATATACTGGTAGGTACGCCTGGACATCGGCTCATGGATCAAAGGAACCCCCAAATACTGGCCGAGATTAGTCGTGCAGGTGACCTAAAGCCCTTGACTTAGGCGTCGCGCAGTCTCCCGAGACACATTTTTAGAGAAGAAAATCCGAGTTTTGGCTTTGTTCACTTGCTGCCCGGAAGCACAGCAAAAGGTGTCCAACGTTCTAGCTATCATCTGAATCTGACTGTCCTCCACTTTCGCGCAGAACACCAGATTGTCGGCAAAGAACAGGTGGGATAGAGGAGGGCCTATGCGTCCCAGCTAAATCGGTTTCTAAGCCCCCTGGCCCACCTCCTTCCGAATGAGGTGCCCCAGTCTCTCCATACAGAGAACAAAAAGATAAGGGGAAAGAGGGCCCCCTTTCCTGATACCACGAGAAGGCCTAAACGGCGGTGCCGCAGACCCTTGCCAAAGCACACGAAGAGAAGTATTCGTGACACATTTCATAATGACCCAAATGAAATTCGTCAGAAGGCCAATATCGTCCAACGTCTCCTAAATAAACTGCCAACGCAGACGATCATACGCTTTCTCCAGATCCACTTTTATGACCAGGTAGCCGGTTTTACCCGTTTTCTTCCGCATAGAGTGGATCACCTTCTAGGCAATGATAATATTATCCGTAATATGTCAGGCTGGAATAAAACTTTATTGGGTCTCCGCTGTTAAATGTGTCATGAGAACTTTTAGGTGATGTACAAGGACTTTGGAAACTATCTTATACAAGACGTTACACAAGCTGATCGACCTGAGTTGAGAGACCTGAGTCGGAGAAGCGGTCTTCAATATAAGGACCAGAAGCGTGCTATTAAGGTCTTGGTCCCAACATTCCTGGCGGAAAATTTGTTGAATGAAGGCAACAACATCGGGCCCAACTGTCCCCCATTGTGTCTGAAAGAAGTAGACATTAAAACCATCGATGTCAGGGGCTTTGTTAGGATTTATCGCAAAAAGAGCACTAGAGACCTCTATAGCCCGAATAGGGATGCTAAGGTCCTGAACCTGATCCTCAGAAAGGGTCAGGAAGGCCCTGGTGATGGGGAATGGCTCGGGATGCCCTTCTTCTAGACTATAAAGTTAGACAAAATAATCGTTAACAAGAGTACTCAATTGTGTCAGATCAGAAACTCGATGACCAGCGGAATCGGTAAGAGACTCGATGCGCAGCTTTCGCCTTTTAGAAAGGGTGACCGTGTGGTAATATTTGGTGTTTCGGTCACCTTTGGAAATCCAGTCATAGCGTGCCTATTGGTGCCAAAACAATTCCTCCTCACACAAGACCTGTAATAACTCAGTGCTAATCTTGTCCTGCAACTCCAGCAACGAGACTAGAGCACCTATCGACATAGCTCGCTGGATCCCTTCCAAACGGGCAACAAGTTTCTTCTTCCGGTGGAATATATTGCCGAACTCTCTACGGTTCCAGCATTGAAGGTGGCCTAAGAATTGGGTTAAAGAGTGACTCAGATTCCCCCCACTGGGTTCCAGGCCGTATTAACCACTACCCGAAAGCCTGAATGAGTTAACCAAGCAATCTGGAACCGAAAGGGTGGTGCTCCCTGGCACTGTGGCAGAGGCGAGACAAATCGAAGAAGCATAGGATGATGGTCGGAGCCGAGGAAGGGGAGATGCTGATTGACCGTATGAGGGAATTGGTGGACCCAGTCAGACGAACCTAACACCTTATCGAGCCCAGCTTGGACTTGGCCCTGTCGCCAAGTAAATTTAGACCCTAAGTAGCCTAAATCATGGAGCCCACACTGATGGACCCAGTCCCGAAACTGCCTACTCACAACCGGGGCTGATTGGGATCCTCCCCGTTTGTCCGAGAGTTCCAGCTTAGCATTGAAATTGCCCCCCCACGAGCTACGGTTTGGAGCTAGAGCTGCCAATCTAAGTGAGCGCGGACGAAAGAAGGGTCTGCGACGCCACTTGCGGACTAGCATACACTATGGTAAGGTCAAAAAAAAGAGCTCTAAACGTAACGTTAGCATGTAAGAATTGCCTATGAGCGATAACAACAGAGATATCAAAGGCTTCGATCCACAGGAGCCAAATACCGCTAGAAAAGCCTTCCATTTCTATTCGAAAAGAGAAATCATACCCGAGGGTACAAATAACATCCTGGGCCTGAACTCCACTAAACCGAGGTTCCATCAAAGCCAGCATGCCCAGCTTATAACTGTGAATGTAGTTTCGCAGGACGGCCTGAAATTGAGCCGCTCCTGCTCCTTGATAATTCCAGAATAAAATCAACATAACGAGGAAAAAGGAACCCTACCGTGGGTCGACCCCCGGACTCTCGTCGGCAACATCCTCGAGCTCCCTAGAAATAGGGACCGGAATCTCAGTTTGAGCCGGGCAAAGGCCTCGGGAATCCTCCTGTCCTTCTAAAACCATCACAACATCTGGCGGTTCGGTAGGGGAAAGGGCATGGGTGTCAGGAACGGGCCCGGTATCCTCCAGACCCTGGGGGCCTCCCGTTAGCTCCTGAATTTGATCCACAATGACCTGGTTATCACAGATCATTCCAGAGTGGGACGAGATGGTGACAACAAGGTCTCGATCAGAGGTCGTAGGTTTCAGGCGAATAGAGGAACTCGGGGCAGTGATCGGAGTCGGGCTCGCACTAGGCAGGCACTGGTCTCCCCGAGGCATTGACGGTGCTAGTAAAATTTTGCCCTCAGCTCCCCGGGTAGAACTACGGGTCTGCCCGGTGGTCTTGGAAATCCCTGACTATGATGGAAGTGGGCCAGTTCCCTGGAAACTGAACACGTTAATTTTTTATCCCATGCCAACAGGAGAGCCTGCAGTCGTGCGTGTGTAATCAAAAGCCACCTCCTCTGCTACAGTAACGTCATTTAATAAGGCTGCAAAACGAGATCCCCTGTTGATTTCCCTACCTGCGTGAGACGCTCCCTTGCCTGCCCTTGTCCCATCGCTGGTCTTGGATGCAGCTTTTGCACATGCATCCATGGCCCATACTCGTTAGATGTCTCTCGAGTCTGCTGCCCTACTGCCTCCTCAAACGGTCCTCCCTGCTCGGTTCCAGCTGCTCCATTATTGCTCACTGGTGTAGCACTGAACGTCACTGAAGAAGCAGCCTTGGCACAAGCATTAGGAGTATGTCCAAGGACGCCACACTTAATACATACTTGGGGAAGGCCCTCGTAGGAGACGAGGAGCATTTCTCCATCCAGCTCAACACTTGGCGTCAGCGGTCGGTGCAGATCAACTTCCACGGCGATGCGGGCGAATTTGCCACGGTTGGCAAGTAGCGTCTCCTCATCCAGACGGACTGTAGTTCCAACTAAGTCTCCCAACGCATATAGGATACAAGGGTGATAACGTGAGATAGGCAGGTTGGGAATCCTAATCTAAACTACTACTCTGGTAACCGTGGCTTGTGAGGGACGAATGGATGAACTCCAGCGCTGCACAGCTACTACCTGATCGAAGACCACCCAAGGACCCTCCGTAAGGACCTTGAAATAATCTCCCTCTTCTTGAAATTTAACCAGAAAAAAACTCATTTTCGAAGTCCACCATCTTCATCCTTCCCTGCAGCTTCCACAGAGCTTGTAAATGGTTGTTTAAAAAAGAGAAGCCCACCCTTCTGCCCAACACTTTCAGGATAATCGCCCTCTCCCACTGCTTATCCAGTTTGTCTTTGAGGCTTTGGGAGAGGAGGATGTTGCCACTCTGTTCCCCGACAACGGGCATGATGTCCCCTTCTTCAACTTCAACCTGAGTCTCGTCGGCTTGCCCTTCTACATCGCGTCATCGCCCTTTGTCATTCCTCCGGTAACTGCCGCCATGTAGGATGTCTTAAGCTGGGAAGGATCGGCCTCCTGTTTTCTCGTACGACCCCTTCTTCACCAGAGGACCCTCCGGGTCCAAGGATGCCATAGTCCCACAAAACGCAGGCGTGCGCACTGCAAATCTCCTCGGCCTGAGAAACGAACGCAAAAAAACCACGAAACACGCTTGTCACCTTTTATCTCTCTAGTCTTGGTGAATGAACGTTAACTATTTGTTGCATAACCGTAAATCAGAAATTGTACATAATGCCCCAGTTGCTTCGGTCAATGTTTTCAATGCCAGATATAGATTTTGGACATGTAAATCTATCTGTTTGTTCCTAGAACAGCAAGCAAATAAACCTGGGATTCTAAAGATGAGGGTGAGGGGTGCAACACGAAGACTTCCTAGGAGGTGCCCCATCCTAGTACTACTCTCACCCAAGCACATTTAACTTCAGAATTCTGATAGGATCTGGTGCATTAGTGTTGGTATGATCGCATTAAAAGCCTGTCGTAACCACAATTAAAGGCTACTCCATTCTCGTTCAAGTCGTCAACATATTTCAAAATCCTCCAACTTGCAAACCACTGTCTCCTCTCTTCTATTTGGGTTTTGTATTGTGGTCATCACCGTCAAAGAACCATCATTAACTGAATCGGTATTGTTCTTTTGTTCTATTTTATAATCAAACGAACTTGTGTTAAGCTTAACTTATACCTATAGCTGTTTATTGTGAGTTCTTAATTATGCGTTTGATGTATGAGTTGTGTTTATGGTTGTGTTCAAAGATGATTTACTGTTTGTCTTTGTTATTTTTATACAGGTTGGCTTCTTTCCAACGACCTTTGACACTTCCCTCATCAAAGCTTCGTAACTATTTAATTAAAGGTCTTCAAGAATATTTTACTTTTAATCATTTCCATTAATAGTAATACAGCCCGATATAGATAATACTATATTTTTGTACATCAAGAACATAGTCATGTCTATTCTACTTTAAATTTTAAATTTTGCATGTGATACAAACTACACAATAGATTTATAAAATTTTAGTAAGGGTAGCTTTTATATCATTAGGCACATTGAAGATGTGTAAGTGCTAAACTGAACTACTTTCACTTATCATCAAAATGGGAGTTGAATATATCATCATTTTATTCTATTTGCAGAATAAACCTCTTAACATTATTAATCAAAGAATGTCAACATGGCGACTAGTTCCGGATGATTCTAATTCATTTCGTTGGGAGGAATATAGCAAAATTGTCCTTATTGAAGAAATAAACAATGCAGAAAAAATCTCTATTTCATACACTAATGATCGTTTGCCTTCCATGATCGATCTTCTGCTTCAAGATGTTTAGTATTATCCGAACAACATCACTTTCCTTATTATATACATCTCGTTTCTTTTTATGAAGCTACTATATATATTCACATTTGATGATATGTACTACATGTTGTTTTAAGCTTCCTTGAATCTCAAAGATGACATGTATGCCCATAGAGGCGGGAGCAATGTCACAACAGTTCGTAAATGATTAGAGAAATCGGTTGGTTTGAAAAATTCATCAATTCCACAGATTTTATCTGGTTATTCACGTATGCATGTCACTCCAATTTCGATTTGTTTAAGAGTTTACTAATCTGACAATATCTAAGTTCGATACTAATTGTGTTTTAGATAAACCATTTCATACTGACAGTTTATCTGGAGAACTTGTCTTCCATACTAAATTTGACGACGCATTCACTGTATCCTCTACAAATTTACCTATAGCGGAAACGTTGTTGCAAGAGGGTGTGAAAAACCCTATACCTGAGAGAAGAACTATCACTGTTTCAATTGGTGTCTTCGAACGTGCATGAACCCCTCTTGGTAATCCAGACATCTGGGACTCATTTACTTTTACCGACTCTCATGTCACTTGGAATTCAAAAAAATAATTATATAATTGTTATTTATCGATGCAATCAACTGGACTAAGCTTTAATGTTGATTTATTTTATTTTTGTATCTATAAGAATTTGTCAAATAACCTCTCTACTAGTTAGGGATCAAGCTGCATATTATTTAGTGTGGACTGTTATTGTTCTTGTTCTATGACTATCAGAATTGTTAACCTTCTAATTTAAATTTCATACTACTCCATATATCATATTATTATATTGATACAATTATTAAATTTTTTATAACTAATTTTTGCACTATTAGTAAATATTAATGATTAATTAATACTACTCTTTAACACTTAAAATTATGTTGTGTGTGTTTTTTCAATAATAAGTTGTAAACATTTAAAACAAATCTCCAATAAAACATATCTTAACTATGATAGATTATAAAAATGTGAGTTTAACATTTTTGAAAAATGTGAACTCTTTGGTGAAGATTTTGACAAGTGATCACCAAATGTGTTGCAAATTACTATGGAACTTTTGGTGACGATTTTCAGAAATCGTCACTGAATGTGAACCTTTTGGTGACGTTTTCAGAAATCATCATTGAATGTGAACCATTTGGTGACGATTTCATCACCAAATGTTGATCCTTTGGAGAAGCTTTCAAATATTGTCACCAAATGATTATTTTTAGTGACAATGTCAAAAAAATAGCAAAAACACGTAGCTATTTATCTACAAACCTTTGGTGGTGAGTTCTGAAAATCGTTATCAAACATTTTTTTAGTGATGATTTTACGTAATCGTCACCAATTGTGAACCGTTTGCTGACGATTTCGAAAATTAGTTACCAAATATTTTCTAAATTATGGTGATGATTTTTAAAAAGCATCACTAAAAGTTTATTTAGCGATGAATGTGTAAAATTGTCACCCAATGTGAATCATTTTGTGACGATTTTTGGAATTCGTTACTAAATTTTCACCATTTAGGGACGATTTTTGTTGTTGGCAGTTACACAATATGAACGAACACAACATGAACAGCCATATATCATAACTTCCATCGATTATGTTTATTCTCATATAAAAGGGAATGGAAAATTATTTTTTCATTGCAATCATAGAAAAAAACTCTCTCATTCTTCCTCACGTGAAACACACCATCAAGGTTTAAAGTTTAGGGCGTGAATTAACTGTAACTTTAGTAGCTAATCATGAAACGTGGATTAGAAAATAGAAAATCGATCAACTGCTTCTGCAATAATGTCAATCCTTATATATAAATCTACACTTGTCATTCGTTACCAAATGTTAATCCTTTTGTGATGCCTTTATAATTAATCGCTAAAGGCTTAGTTTTAAAGACAATTTAAAAAATCGTCATGATATATTTATAGCAACAAATTTGAAACATCACAGGAAAAACGTAACTAAATATCTACTTTATTATAGCGGTGTTAAAATCGTCACAATATGATTATAGCAACAATTTTGGAACGTCGGGAAAAAAAACTAGCTAAATGTCTACTTTGTTGGACCGGTGTAGCAATTTCGCCCACTTGTGATTTAGAAAAAGTTCCCTGACTGTCTTACTCCAGAAGCTTGAACAGACTCAGCTCAGAAATAGATATTATTATGTTACATGAGACCAGCGATCGTACTAACGGTTATTTATAATCAAGAGCCAGAATCTTAATCAAATCACCGTAAGAAACACCATCTTTTCCATCACCACCACCACCGCAACCCAACTTGATCATGGCCTTAATGTCCTCATCGGAGGCATCGAATCCAGCCCACTGCATGTAACTCTGCAAATCCTCATGACTCAGCTTCCCGTCACCATCTTTGTCCATGACCCTAAACACATCCTCCATGACTCCTCCGCCGTCGCCGGACCTCCTTCCCCCCGCACTCAGAACACGCTCGAATTCCTCATATTCGACGAACCCATCTCTGTTAAAGTCAGCTACAGACATCATTGTCGCTATGATCTCATCGTCATCTCCGACTCCGCCCGAAAATCCAGCGTAAAATGTGCGAAGATCGTCTCTGCTAATCTTCCCATCACGGTCAGCGTCCAAAACGTCGAAAGCCGTCCTGAAGTCTGACCCCGCCGTCGAGAGCTCCGCCGCTAAACTTCTCCCAGATGGGCACATTTTCTGGATCTTCAAAGTTCAAACTGCTTAACAATTTTGAAGTCTTTGGCTGTGAAGAAACAGGTATAGAATCCATTAGCAACGAGAGGTAGCTTGGCTTATATAGACAAAGCAAAGGTCCGAGTTGGGTCTCACAGACTCTTGGACAACACGTGACTTGATCGACAAGGTTCGATAAACTGCGTGGTAATTACGCAGGTGGTGACGTCAAGTGAGGTTCTGATGGTGGTCCGTGTCTTTGTGTCTTATTTATTTGTCGGCTTGAGAATTATTAAGGTCTTGATTGGCAGTCTTTGTTTTCTTCTCCACCGTCTTCTTGGAAGTTTCTACTTTTTCTACTTGGCCATGATATTGGACGGGTCTACGAGTTTGAGACTTTACTTAAATTTTGTTGAAACCATTCGAAAGATTGTTATTTTTATTTCAGACATAATTTCAATCTAAAGTAATCCTCATCCACAAACTTTGGAAGGCAGAAAATTGTGGAAAGAGACAAGATAGAGAGATTTTTTTAATATATTTACAAGGTATTTTAAGAGGGTTCAATTTTAAGAAGACGCTTTTAAATCGTCCACATTTATATTAATTCTCGTTTGCAATAAATCAGTCTGTAAAAATTAAAGTATTGGCTAAATAGATTTTTTCATTCTCAAGACTCGATTGATTAAAGGATGAGAATGTTTAACCACTTATATCAACCAAGTTTGATTAAAGAGATTAGTATGTTGATTATTAACATCTTAAATAGGTTAACAGAAAAAAAAATCAAATTTTTAGTTTAATAAATTTTAAAAATTTTAATTAGGACAATCTTTTTTTAAATTTTATTTAGAATATTGAAATTTTTAAATTTTAAATCTTTTATTTTAATAGCTTAATTTCTAGTTCATTTTTAACATATTAATTATTGATAATGAAGAAATAGAGTTGATGCTTTAATAGGCTTAATTTGATTTAAAATATACTAAATTTTGAGCTATCTAAATTTGAAAATTTTAAACTTAAACTTAAAATTTTGGATTTAAAATTTTAGACTTACTTTAAATTTAACTTAATTTTATACTCAATTTAAAATTATTTAAACTTTTAAATTAAACTAAAAAATTATAAGATTCGATTTGCAAATTCGAGAAATTGGTGGTCCTGCGCAAGAGAAGAACTGTTCCTTGACATTGATTCCTTGCGGTGCGGTATCGATAATATTCTGTTATACAATTTGTAATATCTTTTTTTTAGTTTTAATAAAAATATTATTTGAGTTATTGTCACTTTTATAATGGATTCTCAAGAGAATAAATTCTTAATTATCTTTGATTTTAATTTTATCCTAAGTGACATTGAATCAATCTAACGTTTCTAATATAACGAAAATTTTAAACTCTTAAATTATCACATTAAATTTAAATTCATTATAATTATTTTAAATTATTAAGTTAAGTTAGATTTAATTAATTTGACTTAAATTTAATATCTAAATTAAGTCGTCGTATAAATAACATTTGATTGGTCAACATATGATATTAATATCACATGTATTTCATTTTATTTATTTTGACAAAAGTTAAAGAGAAATTTTATTAGAAAATAACAATTAAAATAAAATTTTCCAAATAAATTAAAGATTCAAAAAATATTTTTTTAAATTAGTAAATCATATTCTTTACTTAAATA
>JANITW010153151.1:0-11223 GCA_027564335.1 Erythroxylum williamsii | reverse complement strand
TATTATATATATTTCTATAATTATTATTTTTGTTACTTTTTCATCACCCCTTATTTTCCAAGCTCTGTGAACTTTATTAACCATGCATTATTAATTATTAAAATTTAATTATTATTACTATATGATTACGTATTATATATTAATATTAAGTATATATGGTATTCATAACCGTACATTATATTATTAATTGTTAATTATTATTAAGTATTATGTACTAATATTAAGTATATATATATTTCTTCACTGTTGTGATTACTTAATTTAGAACTATGTTCTTATTAACTATCTAACGTTTATTAATCCTTTCATATTATTATTTATTAAGTATATATATGCATTTTTGATATTATTATTCAATTATTAATTTAGTTTTATTTGTGTCATATTGAAATTAATTATGTGAAGTTGATTGTTAATTATTATTAGTTATTACTTAATTTGGAATTATTTTCTTATTAAGTATCTAACATTTATCAATCCTTGCATATTATTATTTATTTATTATATATAGGCATTTCTTTAGATATTATTATTCAATTATTAATTTAGTTTTATTTGTCATTTCTATTGACTATATATAACAGTGTAGATTATTTACAATCGAAAGTTAGATTGTCAAAGTGATGAAAAAATGACAGGATTAATTGTCATTAAAAAATTATTTCTAAAATACCAAGTAAAGATTATTGTTTGCTTTTATTTCCATCAAATGTCAGATATAATAAATAATGAGTTAAAATGCGTCCCGTATCCTAACAATTTTTGTAATTAATTTTATTTAACAACAATAAAAAGTTTGTGTAATATAATAAATGTTGGCACTATCGTATTTTTTTCAATTTCAGAGCAACCAATCTGATTAATAATAAAGTTTAAAGTGACATGAACGGGAGTTATAGTATTGCAAATTTTAAATACATAAATTGGGGAGATGGTTAGTTATTTTATTTTAAATTAAAACTTAATTCACAACTCTTAGTAATTATAAGTGAAATCGTGTTTTAATGTTGTACAAAAAATGATGGATGGTAATAACAATTTTAGTTAAACTTAAAATAATAAGGATTTTTAGTTAAATTAAAATAAATCACGACTCTGAGTTGTTAAGTTACAATCGTGACTTAAATGTTGCTTATCATGATTGTGACGATTGTGCCTTAATTACACCGTGACTTAAATAAGGCGTTACACAGCTGTGACTTATTAAGTCACAACCATGAAGGAATAGTGATTTATAATAAATGATTAATAATACATTATAAAAAGTTAATAATTGTATATTAAAAATAACAACAAAATTTTAATATATATTAAAGGATCAAAATAATTTGTTTACATGACTAATTCTCTACAGTATCCTTATAATGCGATTTAGACATTATAAATAAATTGAATTTATATAGTAATTGCGAGAGGTATGTCAAATGGTGAACGGTGAGGTACATAGTATTTCTTTGCAAATATACTAACCATAAATTATAATTTATAGATAACTGAAAATTATATAAAGATTTCAGTAACTATGAAATTTTAATATGTATTAGAGGTTTGTTTCATAATAATTTTAAAGATAATAATGTTTTAACATATATACCGACACTTTTAAAATGTTAATTTGTCTAATTTAAGTATTTATTTTGTGATAAAACTTATAATAAATTATAAATTATACATATAAAAAGTGATAATTAGATATTAATCTTAGAAAATGTGAATTTTTAATATAAAACAAGTTATATTAATTTTTTAGAGAAGTAAAAAAAATTCTAAATAAGGTAAGCATTAAACGCTAGTGGTCTTCTTTATATTTTTTAAAATATATATTTGTTCCATAATGTGGAACTTAAAAATTATTGTTTGGTTATAAAAAGGCAAATAATAAGTACATTGCCTTATAGTAGGCAAAAGGACTTCATTATAATCCGAACAAGAGTACATGATCTTCTAGTAGACAAAAGGATTTCATTACAATACAAACAAGATTTTGTAATGTGTTCAACTTAACTGTTATTTTATGTAATACTCGGTATCTGATTTACAAAAAAAATTGATATAAAAAAATCAGTATTTGAGACTAATGTCATTAAACCAGGACAGTGAATCATAATTTTTGGTGACATCAAATTAATGATGTTTAACATTTTTTCGATCGTCACAGGAAATTGTGCAAGTAGATTTTAAAGAATCAGTACAAGAGGGGTAGATTTTAAAGAATCAGTACAAGAGGGGTAGATTTTAAAGAATTAGTACAAGAGGGGTATTTTTAAAATAATGAAAAGAGTGACTTATAAGGGAAGCTAAGTGCAAATAAGACAAAAAAGCTTGTCTTCCTCCTCCCTCACTTTCGAAGTCACCATGGAAGCTTGTCTCTCAAAATTTTCAAGCCTTTTAACAAGAACGTGAAGAAAAATCAAGCCAATCAGTCGATACAAAACGGTAAGCCTCGATCCCGACACTTGATTCTATCGATTGGAATTTAGTTTCTCACTTTCTTTTGCCATAGCTATGTAACCCACTTGATGAAATTTATGGATTTGATGATTTTAATGATGAATTCTTATTCTTTGATATCTAATGACTAATTAACATGAGAAAATTTTCATTTTTTTTAATGGTGATTTGGGCCTAAACTAAAACCTAGGGTTTTGGAGTTCAAAGCTGCCAAGGGAGGCAGATTTGTTAGTTCTTTTTATACATTTTTTAGCTACTAACGTATGAATTTGGAGAAACTCAAAACTTGAAAATTGTAGATATGGGTGTCTACTGTATCTCTGATTTTTTTTAACGAATTTATGGTGAGCCAAAATAGTACAAGATAAATCGTGAATTGAAATTGGTTCAGAATACCAACGGGATTAAAACATGAAAGGAAAGTGAATTGTTTGAGGACCTTAAAGTCAGAATTGGATGATGAGTTCTTCTTATGAAATGCTTGAAAATGAGTTATATAAGTTCTATACAAAGGGAAATATAATTGGATGATTATCCTGTGAGATATGGCTAAATAAGAGAAGGGTGTTACTAACCTTAGTGACACAGAAGAGAACAGAAACAAGACAGCATTATAAAAATCAGAATAAATCCAAATTACATCAATTTTTAAGCTATGTTTGGATATGTGATAGCCATATGAGTCTATTGAAAATGGCAACTTGAATCAGCTCAATTGGATAAAAAATGAATAAGTTACAATGATTTTAGTTAGGAAGGGTCTAACTCGTGACAGAATATTAAGGTTGACTGTAAATGGGATATTTGTAAGCCTTAATGACCGAATTGGAAAATGGTCATAAAAGGAAAAATGTGAATTTATATGTTAACTAGAGGTATAGAAATGTTGAGAAACATTGGACTTATGTAGAAAAAGGTATGCCTCTACAAATGAGACCTGTGCGGATGAATTAGTGAAACCAAATAGGTTCAAGTACGATTAAGCTTATCAAGACATAAAGAATCAAGTACTCAGAATTGTGAACTAAATTTGGACATAATGAAGTCCAAGTCTCCTAATTTCAAGGGAAAATCTGGCTTGAAACCAATTTGACCATTATAGAAGAAAATATAAAATTTTAATGATGTGTGCTAAGAAATGAGATTTATGAAGAATGACTAATACGGGTATATGTAACTTTTACTAATGTAGGTATATGTAACTTTTATGCATGCTACCCAATAGCTTGTGAAAGCAGATGAGGAATAGAACTAGAAGTCGTACCTAGTACCTCACAAGTTCAAGAAGATTAGAAAAGAGATCAGAACCCCTGAGATAGTCGAGGTGAGTATAATCATGCTACTATACTTGAGTAGTAATCCTTTTTATCTTGCGGCTTTATGAATTATTCTTGAATCTGTATGACTTATTTGATATATGACTCCATGTGATTGAGTCTAGCATGTTGTATGCCAGATTGGCTAGATGATATTCAGATTCTTTGCATCTTCTGGTTCCCTTGTTGTGTTGAACCTATTGATTGCAATTCTTTGATGAATTATGTTTTTCTTCTTAACCATAATTGATGAGTTCGCAGGTTACCAAGCTAATAGGGTATATTATCAGACTATATATACATAGGTAACCAACTAGTGATGGTACAGATCTAGGTCCTACTTGGAGAGGGCAGGCCTCCAGGAGCAGGGTTAGGCCAACCTTGTTTAGAATCAAAAAAGGGGGAGATACGTCGTGCTAGCATACCTCTGTCTCTTCCCAAGAAATTCAGAAATTCAAAACTCAAAACAATGAGAAATCATAACTCAGAAATGAGAAAGCTTAGAATTAGAAATCATGTGGAACTCTATTAAAGAAAGAACCCAGAATTTAGAAAGAACCCAAAACTCAAAAACAAAAACCCAAAACTCAGAAAAGAATTCAGAAACCAGATTCATTTTATAACAAAAAAATTTATATTGAGATTTATTATTGATACCTATGTGATTGTTGCATTTGAAATTACTACTTATTTATTGATTGATACCATGTATTGTTGTTTAGAATGCCACATAACATTCTTCTAAAGCTATCCTTGTGTTTCCTAGCCTCATAAGTATGGTATCATGTTTATATCTCACTGAGTCGTGTTGTAAACTCATCTCTCACTATTATCATTTCAGGAGATTAGCATATTGTACGAGAGAGAAATCTAAGATTTTTGAGACTCGCTTGGATAAACAAGTAATCTTTTTGGCATAATGTTAATTGCAGATGCTTATAGCTGCTCCATGGTTTGTCATAATCATATGTACATGATACATGTATGGATATGGTATGTTTTTGAGAATGATTTCAGTTGATAATATGAGATGATCATAGATTGACAGATTAAAAGTAGATAATGTATGGTAGAATTACAAATTGAGATCCTTACTTCATTCAAATCTATTAAGTAGATATATGGATTAATTAGACAAACGAATGGGTCATGTTGGATTTTTCGTAGAATATAGAAAAGTTAAGCTTACTATAGGTTTTGGTAGCATTAAGCCTACCTATTTCCTAGTATCAACAAGGTCCAAAAGGTAGGTCATGTCATTTTAAAACCAATGTGATATAGGCATGTGACCTCGCTTGAGATGAGGTGGTATGATAGACACAAGACCACCAAGTGGTGGTCGCATATTTGACTTATAAATGCGCTCATCATAGGGGATTTGGTAAAATTTTAGGAATGATAAGAAAGATTCATTAGAGTGGTTAGATTTACAGGTTTTCTTAGAAAACAGGTGATCCAAAAAAAGTGGGCTGTTGGGATTGCGGTTCAACAATTTTAATTGACTCAATTGTGATGAGACGATGTGGAATGAGAGTCAATGGGAATAAAGTTTTGTTGGTGGCCGTTGCATAATGGTTTATGTTTCACCCCCACGTTCTACCACTGAGTGACGCAAAGGAGATAGATCTCGCATTCAATGGGTTAATTTGTGCTAAGCTTAAAGAAGACTTGCTAGTGGACCTTATTTCTAAAGAAGCTAGGCGGGTAAGGTAAGATACCATGGTTTGGCTAAGTTAGAATGTTGCAATACAACAAATGAAAACCTTGATGAGGACGAGCCATTTTTAACTATTGATCTTATAGACGAAGGGTGAAATGGAAGAGAAGATACTTGTACATGATTGCATGAATTATAGAATTCTAATGATTTTTCAAAGTCCAGTGAACATACCACCGTGGTGATTGTTGAAAATTCAACAAATGGTAGGACACCCTATAATAACGATGAAGGTTTGAATTATAAGTAAATAGGAGATGACATGTTAGAAAAATTACAAGAGCAAGGTAAAAAGTATAACACAACTGGGCCAGTAGTAATACGTTGATGTATTTAAGAAAGTCTTTAAAATGAGTATTTTACATAAAGATGTTAAAAATGAGATAAAATAAACAAGAATTAGGCATATGAATCGGAGGCATATAAATAACATTATTACCTTCCATAGATAAGAAAACAAAGATGGTGAGTCGATTACAAAAGCTCTGTAAAGTCTGGACGGATAATCGTCAGCAACAATTTTCAATATCGGTAAAAGTACATTTACAAAAATTAAAGCAGAACTAAAAAAGCCTGACAACATTAAAAAAAACAAATTATAAGAGAACATATGACAAAGTTAAATGAAGTCAGTGATCTAAATCTAATTAAATGGTTTTTATTAGATAACTATCAATTCACAATGCAGAAAAGACACAATAGCTTTAAGTAAAACTAAATTAATAATTGAATAATAATATAAAAACGCGTATTCGTCTGCTTAGTATATATATATACTTAAAAATAATAACATGAAGGCATTAAAAACCTTTAGATAGTTAATAAGAACATAATTATGTATTAACTAATAAATAATAATAAATAACAATTAATTAAAATAATTAATTTTAATAATTTAGCCCCAACTGTGAAGAGTTATATATATACTTAACATTAGTATAGAATACTTAATAATATTTAGCAATTAATAATGCAAGATTGTCACTAATATGTATACTTAATATTCGTATATAATACTTAATAATAATTAATATGCAATTCACAGTTGTGACATTAGTCATAACTGTGAAAAGCTATATATATACTTAATATTAATATATAACACTCAATAATAATAAACAATTAATAATGAACAGTTATAACTAAGATATATACTTAATATTAATATATAGTACTTAATAATACAGTAATAATAATTAATAATTAATAATGCATGGTTAATAATTAATAATTAATATAAATCACAAAGCTTGGACAACAATAATGGGTGATGAAAAAGTATTGCCATCATCAACGTGCTTATTAGATGGTAAGTGCATAGAGGTTGGACAATAATGGGTGATGAAAAAGTAAGAAAAATTATAGTTATGAAAATACATTAAAAAAATTCAAGGCTGTGACTAAACAAGTGACACATGTGACAATGACAGGTAAGGTTTAAATAATACTTTTATAGGTTATCAACATAGTTTTGGAAAAAATTAACATACTTACATCAAAAAGAAGTACAAATTGTTTACAGTCTTTTCACACGGTTGATATGACGACTTCCAAAGTAAACGCAATGAACCATGTGAATGTACAAAAATCAAAACAAAAGATAAATTTTTTATATGATTAATAATCAATTAAGGAGGATAAAAATTGAAACACGTGTAAAATGCAAAATTATATATGGTAACTTACAGTTTTTATGGACTGAACTTCTGGTAATCTTGCTTAAGGCGAAAAATCTTCAATTAACGACAAAATAAAGGAAAAATAAAACTTTAAAATGAGTTTAGACATAAGAAATATATGTAAACAATATTGTAGATGATTTATGTTGATTTTAAAAAGTAAAAAGTGAATAAAAGGTAATTAGTAGACTTAAAAAATTACCAAAATAGGCCTGAAATTTTCATCATAACCTGCTACATAAGCGAATCCTTCTATTAGTTTAGTGGAAAATTCATCTATTGTCAAGTTCTCTACGTTTCAAAGAAAAAACCAATAACACAAAGTAAAAAGACAATACCTGATAGACGGTGAAGCAATATTTGTCTTTATTTATTTTGAAAAATACAACATTTATTTATAATGGAAGAAATAGAAAAGGATTTATTTTTAAAAAAGCATAAGATGTAAGAACATTTGATTGCATTCATAATATTATAATAAAAATTATTTCTAAAAAAACATAATATGTAAGAAAATTTAATTGCATTCATAATATTATAATAAAAAGTATTGTTACATTACCGATAAATATGCTTTCTCTTCAAGAAAGGCAAGCTATTAATTTTTTGCAGTCAACTTAGCGTTGTCACCATTAGCTTTTAGAAATTGTTCAATACAAGAGTTGTTACAAAAAATTTTCTGTGATCAGAAAATAATGTTAATGGCAATACCTATTTGTTCATTATTGATATAATCTTGCTTCTTTGTCCATACAAAGACAAAGATCTTACCTGACTCTGTGATAAAGGAGTTTGCTTGGTTCGATAATGAAGCACAACCTTTTTTTTTAATCGATTAGGGAAGATCTTTAAGCTCATATACTGCTTCTTTGTTGCTCATTTTGAACAAGTAAAACAATGTAAAGAAAAAAACACAAAGTAAATACAGTGGAAGATTTTACGAAGGTAACTAGTAATAAACAAAATTTAAATGATAACAAACGCATGTGTAATAAGTTCAGATAACGAACGCATATGTAATAAGTTGAAAGCAAAATTAATTATTTTTAGATTTAATTGCCAACAACTGAATAAATTTCATTTATAACATTAGAAAGCAAAATTAATTAATTTTAGATTTAACTGCCAACAAAAGAAAAAAAAATTCATTTATAACATTAAATGGGTAGCCTATCTGTTGAAGATTCTCCTAATAAATTTTATTTATAAAATTAAATCCATTTATTTGTTGAAAGATTGTCTGTGGAAATCTAAATCCGCCGTGTATCTATTGAAAGACTGTTTGTGGAAATCGACAGTGTATTTATTGAAAGATTGTATCTATTGAAAGATGGTCTGCCGAAATCGACCCCGTCTTTGTAGAAAGATTAGGTTGTCTGATGTGATGCAGCTTATATGTTGGAAAATTTGAAAAGTTATTTTTTTTTGCAAGATTAGAAGGTTAATGTTAGTAACAACGAAAAGGTTGAAGGAAAGAATTGGAAAATTGATGAAACAATGTTGTATGTCATGGGTGTGATATGTTAAGTTATGCCCGTGAGACCTATTCGCGCAGGAGTGACTTAACATGTCACACTCGCGAGGCATCTTAATTTTTTTACTGTAGCTTTGATTGTTATATCTCTTATAACATTTATCAACAACAAACTTAGTTAATTTTAACTTTGTTAAAACTTTTAACAAATTTCTTGTAAGAGTTATGTCTCTTTTTGTATATCTCGTTTGTTTGTGTTTGTTCAAGCCTATCCCTTTCTTTTAAGACATAGTGCGAATAAATTAGAGAATTACGATCACAAATAATTATAATATAGACTACATTTTATTTATGTTTGAATTTAAGTCTTTAGATGTGTTCTTTTATCTCCAAACTTTTAAGTAAATCACAATCCAGTAGTAAAGAATTTTAAATAATTTAATTTTAATCAATATTTATTGATATTTTTTTAATTATATATTTACACTTGATAGTGCCAAACATCTATTTAATAATAGATGAAACCATATAGCTTTCTTTGGAAGGAAAAAACATAATGTTTGGAAGTATAAAACATAATGTTCTGCGAATCTTAATTAATCTTAATTTATAATGGATTCAAAATGACAAAATGACAAAAGCACATATAAAACAGCAATATGATAAATCCTTGAGTAGTAACAATATCAGTGCCTACAAAAACTGTCGAGGCAAACTTTCCCATGGAATGTTTTTCATACTAAGCGTGCCTTGATCTTTCCAACTGCTGCATTTAATATCACAATAGAAAATAAATAGGATTGCTGACAACACGAATTATAGGAAAATCTTTCCTACTGAAAAGTAGATTTTTACTGACGTAGATCTTTATTTTGAAAAAAACAAATAAATGTATGAGTTTAAAGATGTTAAACAAGTGATTTCCAATTCCAATGCTATAATTAAAATACCATTATAAAATCAACAATATAAAATTATGTTTTGTTAACTTAATATTAGCAAACAGACACAAAAAGGTAGGAAATATCTAAAACATTGATGGCATGCTCAATAATAGAAATAACCTCCTCATTTAGATTTTCATCCATTAAGTCAAGAAAGCTTAAAAGATAAGATGAATACCTGCTAAAGTTTGACATCCTTAAAATCTACATGGGCATTTAATTACGTATTAACATCATTGAAATTTACCAACGTTAGTTATATTTTTTGCCTTCCTAGGAGGTTTGCTATAACCAACAATAGGAAAAGGGTGCAACATCGTTTTTCCTGCACAATAATAATAACCAAGCCATGTTGTTAAACTTTTAAAAGGCATTGGGAAAAAATAGCTCAAAAAAATGGAAAAGACAAACCAAAACAAATAAACCGTAAAAACCAGTATGAGCTACATATTAAGGGGCCTTCATCGGCTTTTTACTTTAGGCGCAATACTCAAGTGGATACTAAAAGAAGCATAAACAAATAAGGCATAAAAAAATTCACTGGAATGTCAAATCATTAAACCAAAAACATGCATATCTGCCAAGAATCATAATCAGTAGAAAAACTTGAGACTAATTAAATAAAGAGTGATTAATGAATGCTATAAATAAGATTAAAAACTATTGCAACTTTTGGAGCATAATCCTCGTTAACATAAGATATGAAAATTCCAATCGCACATACATGACGTAACTAAGGCCATATACATTTTAAATGCACATAAGAATGGGAAAGAATTACCTCTTCATAAAGCAAATTAGCACTATCTGCCTGATGTGATTCTACGTAGATGCATTGGAAAACCAGTGTTTGACTACTAACATTGTCTGCCAAATAAAAAATCTCATACAACTATGATATTGAAACATGCAAAACTGTATTCACTTAGCAAATAAAACATTATTCTTACCATTTTTTTTCTTTATAGGCAAGAGCGTGCAATAAGACTACTATTAGTTGTATATCTAACTACAGAATGAACAAAAGAAATTATAGTAGTTAGAACTGAAATCACAGAAGTTAGGAAAATATATAAATTGGGAAGTTAGTAAGAAATAGAGGTCAATGGAAGTTAGTAAGAAAGAGGTAAATGGCAACAAAATCACAGAGGTTTTATTATGAGAAATGATAATAATAACTTAGACCTAGAAAAAGAAAAAAGAAGAAGAGAAGAAATCAATGGCAAAAAAAAGAGGAAGTTGGAGGAATCACCATAGAAGAAGGTTCTGGAGAAGAAGAAGAAGAAGAAACTGAAGTGAGCTGCTTAATAATTAATAATAACAACATCAATAATAACATGCACATGCAAGTCATGTGGGTTATTTATTAATTGGGTTGATAAGTTTTGAATAAATGTTGTTAATTGGGTTGATAGGTTTCGAATAAATGTTGCAGAGAATGCTAAAATTTATTAGTCTGAGATTTTATACATTTCCAGTCAATTACTGTTAATATTTGTTTTAGATTGTAATTAATTAATTAACTAAAATATTATTAATTAGTTGATTAATTAAAACATAATTAATTAATTAATTATAATATATTATAATATATTTCACACATATTAAAATATAATTAATTAATTATATTAACAATCAATAA
>JANITW010152930.1:0-11235 GCA_027564335.1 Erythroxylum williamsii | reverse complement strand
AGCATGTTACCTTCCAGTAGAACTTGAGCACAAAACATTTTGGGTCATTAAGCAATGCAACTTAAACTATGATGAGGTTGGAAATTTTAGGAAGTTGCAATTGCAAGAGTTGGAGGAGCTAAAGAATGATGCCTATGAGAATATAAGGATTTACAAGGAAAATTTGAAGGCATTCCATGACAAAATGATTAGTAGGAAGGAGTTTCATGTGGGTCAGAAAGTTCTTCTCTACCAATCACGTCTTCGCCTCTTCCCAGGTAAGCTTCGATCTCATTGAATTAGACCTTTTATTGTTACCCATGTTTTTTATTATGGTGCAGTTGAAATCGAAGACATAAATACACACAAGATGTTTATATTCAATGGCCATAGGTTAAAACCTTTCTATGAAGGTTTTCAATCTCATGTGGAGGAGATACACTTTGTCGAGCCTATCTATGAGGAGTGATAAGCATACACGTTATGTCGAGCCAACGACGTTAAACAAAAGCGCTAAATGGGAGGTAACCTATCATTCAAAAAAATTCAGATTTGCTTTCTCTTTCCTTTACTTTTTTTTTCAATTTTTGGTGTGTTTTTTTTCCTTCTCTTCACGCTTTAATTTGAACATTGAGGATAATGTTGTGTTTGAGTGTGGGGGAAAGATTTAGGTTAAATTTTGCATGAAATTTTTTCAGTAGGTGAATCATTCGAATTTTTCTTGATTTTTATGCTTCAAAGTGTCGCACCTTTGCTCTTTCTTGAACTTGAAAATTTCCACTTGTACTTGCATGTTTTATTCAAAAAAAACATAAAAATTGAATAAAAAAAACAAAAAGATTTTTTTCTTTTGCATGCTTTTGCACCGTAAGTGTTTAGTTTTGTCTTTTGATCTCCCAATGATTGATAAGAATATGAGTATTATAGGTGAGAGTTAATATGTGATATTTGAATCATAAACTTGATGAATGAGTTTTTATATGAGTTTTAAGCTGGATAGCTTTTGGATTGATTTTGAAACTACATTGTGTTAACTTAATAGATGATTGTCCCATGTGAGCTTTTGAACTTTCAACGCAATTCTTTGATGTGTGTTCATTCAATGCTTTGTATCTCTAGAACTTGCTTGATACCTTGTTGAGACTACACTTTTACATGCATGCATGAAGATGATAAAGGCACTTAGGATTTTAACCACTTGACCAAAAAGCCAACCCAAAGCATGTTATCCACTAGTGAGCCCATTTGAGCTTATTATCTGTTCTTTGCTTTACCATGTTTAACTTAACCTTTTCTTAATTGATTTATCTTTCTAACCCTTATCATGGTTAGTAGAGCATACTTGTTGAGTTAAATTTGTGAAGGTTGCGCATATAGAAATATCAGTGGTATATGACTTGTATTGTACTTGTTATCAATGGGGAAGGAATCGAAAAACAAAGAAAAAGAAAAAAAACAACAAAAAACAACAAAACGAAAAAAAGGAAAGATTTTTTTTATTCTTTAGTTTTATATTGCTATTGTCGTCTCATCTTTTAGTAGTTTGCATTATGACTTCTATTTGGCTCTACCGAAGACTCTTCAGCTCTTTCATCAGTATGGGTCTCTCTTTTGGGTATCTCTCTCTATCTTTTGGGCATATCTCTCAGTGTTTTGAATGTTGGTAATTTGTCTTTTTGACGTACTTATGATTCTTCCATTGCATCTATTGTTGATTATTATGATTATGCGTTTTGATATTATTTAGTCCCAAGGGGGAGACATCAGATTATTTATAGTGAATGTTCCATTCAGGGGAAGACTTCAAGGTATACGTGTAACTATTCGTCTTGCTTTTGATATCTTTTTGTCCCAATGGGAGAAATTTGGATAATTGGATAAACTTGATGTTCTTTGGAACTTGATGTTTGATTAAGGGGGAGTATTTGTAATATGAATTATGAATTTGATATTTATATGTCCAATTATGTTACGTAAGGAGAGTTTCATAATTGTGATAAACAATGCCAAAAAGGGGGAGATTGTTAGGATATATGTTATATATCTAAGCAATTAGTTTTGTAATATTTATTAATTGGACATAAAAGATATTAATTGGATTTTGACTTGGATTCAAAAAACTATTGGTGATAATCTTTTAGTTATGATAAATTTTTATCTCTAATTGATGTGTATCTTGGCAAGATGTGCTGGTGAATATCATGGTTTATTATATCCATAGAAGATGTGTAATCTTATGTGGGAGTCTTGAAATCAAAAGTGCAGTGGGATGGGACTTTATTTGCTTATATGGATTGTGCACGTCTTAATTAATAACCAAAGTCTTTCTTAGTTAAGCAAGTAACAGACAACATGCGTTAATTGTCAATAAAACAAAGGCTGCAATGGCTTGCGTGGGAGTTGTGTATATAAAAGTATTCAGTGGGCATTAATTGGATGTGTAGATAACGTGGCTGGAAGTTTGTGTGGGACTATGCTTGGTACAAAAATGGGCCTTCCAAGTAGTTGATAGTTTACAAGAAATCACAAAATTAGTTTTGATTAGAAGGTGATCGTCTAGTCTATCCCAGATGAGGAACTTTGTTTCCTAAAGGAGTGAAGAGTTATGTCAATGAGATTAGATGTATTTTGCCTTTGAAACCTAGGAACATAAGGAATGCTCTTGATGTTGGATACGAACTATGACTTCGTGTTGATGTTTATATGAATAAGCTCATTGTTATTGTGACAACTTTCAGATTTATTTCAGTGCAACTGAACTTTGCGAGAAATTGTTCTTTTTTTATATCTCAAGTGTATTGTCGTTCAGTTCTTAGTTGATTAAGTACTTAAGTTATTATTATTGTCTTTTAATTAAAAAGAATGTTGAGAAAATCCTATATTGAGGATAGTACGAGGCGATCGTATTATTGAGTGTGAAATTCTTTCATAGGAAGTGAGGTTTAATGACAGTGTCAAGGGTTGAGTGATGTCGACTCAGAAAAGTCTTGAGTAAATCTATTATACTTCGATGAAAGTTATTAAGCTGGTTGAGGATCCCGCAGACATAGGTAAGGTATATCGAACTGCGTTACTAAATTTTTGGTATTTTTATAATTTCGATTTTGCTTGTTTTTATTTTGTTGGTATCAAAAAAAGTTTGTAAAATAATTAACACTTTTGGTTTTTTACATATCATCTTAGCAATCGAATTGAAGGTGACAACAAACCACAATTAATGGACTACAGATCATATGTAGGTCTAACAAGATGCACAAAATAAACATGTATGGACATGCAAAATTAATCAACAAAAATATAGAAGATATAAAATATAGCTTCGTCTTTATTTTATATATTATTTTATATTAATATATCCCAAAATTTAAGTGTATTAGTTATGTAAATACAATATGTAGATTTTTTAAAATTATATAGGAACTTGACACAGTTGAATTATATTATTGTTGTGCTAACAATGAGATATATATGTATGTTTCTTACATGTTATGAAGTATAATGGATGGAGAATAATGGCGAGCATCTACGATCTTAAGTGAGCTTTCGGTGAGGGAGTTACCGGCAAGTGAGCGTCACTTGTGAGCCTGGCGAGAGGCGAGAGGCGAGAGGCATGTGGGGTTCTGTTGAGGAGGTGAGCATCTGACGTGGGCTATCGTCTAATACGGGTGATAGCTTTTAGCGAGGGAGCCACTGTGAGCGAGCATCATATGTAAACTCGGCAAGAGGCGAGAGGCCTGTATGGTTTTACAAAGGAGGTGTTATAGTTAATCTACAGTGTCATGAACAGTAAGTTTCATATAGCTACCTGTGTTTGAAGGGCTATTGAAGGGCGATTAAAGGCAAAGGCTTGAAGGGTTTGTGATTAATAAAGTTACCTGCCCTCTATCGGTAACTTTCTTGTTCAGGTTGGTTTTATGGCTTCAGTTATTGGAGATAGCTTGACTCTCCCTGAGGTACAAAAGGTAGTCAACTACTTCGACAAGGAGTTTCCCTCCATTCGTGATTCTATAACCGTGAATAAGAGTAGGGACAGGTTGTTAACACCCCAGAAGGAAGCTATAAAATCCTAGAGAAATGTTGTATCTTATAGTACTCCCTGTTAAAACCAAAACTGGTTTAATCCACTTTAGTTGATGGAGTGGTCTCTCCCCATGAAGAGCTCCTGCATTCGGATGTAAAGGCTTGGTGTTACAGCCTGGTTGGAATCTTTCTTAGTAAAAGACCTTCTTTCCCTTAGATGCATGCTTGGATGTTTAACAAATAGGAAATTAAATGATTGGACAAAGTGCTCCTTACTGAAGAAGACTCCTTTTTATTCAATTGTAGAGATGAAGATAGTACGAAGTCAATAATGGAGTCAAGTCCTTGGTATATAAGTAGTCGACCTCTACTTGTGCAAAAATGTCACTCAGATTACAATTGGATAGGAATGACATTGAGTCTTTCCCTATTTGGATCAACTTTCATAATGTCCTTCTAGAATGTTAGATATTGGATGGTTTGAGCTTCCTTGCCAGCTCAATTGGTAAGCCTCTTGCTTTTGACTTTTCCACTGCTACATTTTGAAGAATTTATTATACTCGAATTTGCTTTAAGGTCATAATGAAAGATGATCTTCCTAAGGTGTTGCTTGTTATGAAACTTAATAAGGTGGGGGAGTTGGTTAAAATAGAAGTCATACTTTCCTATACTTGGAAGCCCCAGTTAGGCAAGAGGGTATGGAAAGAGATTGGTAAAGTGTTTAAAACAAATGAGTACTCAGAGTTGATGGGTTTGGACGAATTTGAGGTGTTAAAGGCGGTGGATTATGAAACTAGCAATCAAGCCCCTTTGGAAGTTGTTGTTGAATCTCTAGGGACCTTCACAGTGGCATATATTACTAAAGTAATTCTTGAAATTGACACAGGACTATCTGATGATAGAGACGAAGCCTGGTATTTTGGGCTTATTAGAGACTCATATCAAAGCTCACAAATTGATTGTTTCTATGAAATTCCTGAGAACTAACTGGGACATAGGATCTAACCATCAGTCCCACTACAATGGAAAATTTGAGTTTGCTTTGACAAATACAAATTTCAAGTTACTACTCAAAGCATGTCTGATTAGTTTGTACACTTGCTACGCTATAATATGATTTCTTAGCTTACTTTTGAATTGACAATTATGTATGCTTTTAACATTGCTTTCCAAAAGGCAAAATTATCAGAGCACTTGGCATTTATTAAATCTTCTTTAATGAATCCACGGGTTGTTGTAGGCGATTTCAATTGTGTCTTAAGCTCATCATAAGTACAAAAGGATGGTGTTCATAATGCTATTGGTACAGAATTGGAAACTTCTTTGGGAATGTTAGAGCTTTTTGATTTGAGATATGTAGTATTCCACTACACGTGGTTTAATATACAGCAAGGGAGGCATCTCATTAGGAGGAAGATCGACAGGGTTTTGGTGAACCACTTTTAGACCGATCAGTACCTTAGTTCTCTTGCTCAATTTGGTCCTTTTGTGTGTTTTAACCACTCTTTTATATAAGTTTTTATTCCTAACAAATATGATTCCCATAATGCTCCATTCAAGTTTTTCAACTTCCTAGCCTTCAAGGAGGGCTTTTTGGATGTTGTTAAGGATGTTTGGGAGACTAGGATATATCGTTGTAAGTTTTATCAATTGATGAGTAAATTGAAACTGTTGAAAAGCAAATTAAAGTATTTTTTTGAAAAACAAGTCCCCTTCTACTTAAGCTCCTTACATTTCCAATTTGAAGTTGAAAGAACTACATGAACTTTATTACCTTGATCCTTACACTATGTATTTGAAGAATCAAAATCCCTGAAGGGTTACACTAAGTCTTTGCAGCAGCATAACTCTTTAATGTTTTAAAAGGAAAGGCTTAGCTGGTAAAAGGAGGGGGATGCCAATTCCAAGTTTTTTCACAATTCAATCCTAGCTAGGAGGAACTCTAATAAAATCCTTTATTTGAAAGATAGCGATAACCAAATTGTGTATGATAGTTCGTCTATTCAAGGTTTGGTTTTTGATTACTTCAAAGGTATTCTTGGATTTAGGAGCTTAGATCATTTCAATTCCTAGACCTTAACTAATTTGCTGGGGTACTCTTCTCCTCTTAATGTTGCCTTGTTAGAGGAAATGCAAAAACCAACTTTTGTGTTGGAAATTAAAGAATGCCTATTCAAATTGAGTCCAAGGAACGCTCTAAGGCATGATGGCTGCAATGCTTTATTTTTTGAGTTTTCTTGGGACATCATGAATACTCTAATAATGTAAGTTGTACTCGAGTTCCTCTTCTCAAGGAAAATGCTCAAATAGTTAAACTCTTCCTTTATCAGCCTTATACCTAAGATTCCAAATGCAACTAGTCTCAGGGACTTTCATCCTATATGATATTGTAATACCATATATAAGGTTATTTCCAAGTTATTAGCTGAAAGATTGAAGGGTAGCTTGAAAAAAAATCATTCATTCCTCTCAAAATGCTTTTATTCCTCGCATATCTATTTCAAATAAAATCTTATTTATTCCGGAATTTCTGAGGGATTATGACAGTAACATATCCATCAATAGTTACACCATCGAAGTGGATTCTCCAAAGCATTTAATTGTACCAGATGGAGCTTTATTATGGGTTGTTTGAAATGGCTGGGATTCCTTGTCAGATTTATTTCATGAAATGAAGCTTGCATTTCATCCACTTCATCATTTTAGTGAATGGCAATCTAAGCCCTTTTTTCAAGGGAATGAATGGGATTAGGCACATGACCTCGTTTCTCCTTATGTTTTTGTTACTGCTATGGAAATTCTTACAAGGATGATTTTTAAGTTCACCCAAGACTGCACAAACTTTAGATTTCATCCTATATGCCAAGACCCTAAGATTATATATCTTAGCTCTGTAGATGACTTGATTTTACTCTCTAGAGCTAACAGTGTATCTTTTTTAGTCATTTTCAACTCCACTATGTAGTTTTGCAAGCTCTCTAGTCTTGAGATCAATTTAGATAAAGGTATGTTGTATGTGTCTTCTAATATGCAATCTTCTACAGGATTGAGATCCTTAACTGGTTTGAATACACAACTATTACCTTTTAAGTATTAGGAGTTCTTATATCTTCCTTACATATTAAGATTGTTTACCTTTGTTGGAGAAATATAAAGGAGAATCAACTCCAAGAAGTCCCTTTCATATGCTGGTAGACTGTTCCTTATTTCTTCAGTATTAAGGGGTTTTCACACCTATAGGAGTTCCCATCTGTTCCTTCCTAGGTAGACTATAAAGGAGTTGACTAAATACATCAAAAAATTTCTTTTACAGGAAGTGTAAAGCAATCTATAGGGAACAATCAAATAGGATCAGCTATATTGGAGGAAACAAGAAGGGGGTTGGGCATTCTTTCCTTGCAGATGAGTGAAAGGGTGATGATATCTAAAAGAATATAGAGATGATTCACCGACAAAGAGTCCCTCTAGTCTAAATGGATTAATGAAAGGTATCTCAAGCACCACAACTTTTGGCAAATTGAGGGAAAAAAAGGAATTCTCCTAGTTTTTCATCCAAGTTCTAAGGAAAAGGTGGGGTTTCTATACCTTTGTTAAAATTCACATTGGCAATGGTCATGCTAGTTGGTTTTGGTATAATAACTAGGGTTTACGAAGTCTTTTATTCCTTCGGTAAGAAATCTCTTCTTTCACATCCAGAATTCCCTAATAGGCTAGAGTCAAGGACATCATTTGGCAAGATGTTTTCTATTTGGACTTCAGGGGAAGTGAAAGAATTACTGCTTTGTTACCAGATTATGCTCCTAATTCTACTTATAGTGATAGTTTTCACTGGCTACCAAACAATGGAGGCGATTTCACTAACCAATCTTATTTGAGAGAAATAAAACCCCAATCTCTAGAGATTAATTAGTATAACATAGTTTAGAAGAATGTTTAGGTCCCTAAGGTTGCTTTCATCACTTAGATTGTATGAGAATGAGGTTTAAAACAAAAGACAGACACTTTGGAGTGGAGTATTAGTTATGTATGCTCTGTAATATGCTTACAAAATCTAGCAATCACTTATTCTTTTAGTATTAGTACACTATAGTCATTTGAAGTATAATGCAACATACGTTAGGACTTTATTAACCTTATTAGTAATGGTAAAGCATTCTTACATGGGCTGACAATCAATGTAGGAGAAAGGGTAGAGAAGACATCAATCTATCTCTAACATGTTCAGTGTATATCATAAGAAGGGAAAGAAACGATATATTGTTCAAAAATACAAAAAGGGACAGACATAAGTTAGCTGACAGAATTTGTTACTGGATAAGGGAAATTATTCAGCTTCATGATTTGGCATCCTTGAATTCATCATTGAGAAGAAGATGGAGCTTAGATTTTAGCTAAAAGAGAAATTTTGATCATATTACATTCATGCGGTGTTTGTTGTTTTAATTCTAGCTAGAGTGAGCTTGTCTCTGTTGTAATCTTACATTTACCATTACTTTTATATTGAGCACCTGTTTGTTTCAGCTTTTGGAAGCCTCAAAAGCACTTTTTTCTATCGCAAAAGCTATTTTAAGGAAAAAATGAGTGTTTGGCTGAAAATTTTAAAAGTACTTTTGAAGTAGAAATAGCTTTTTTAAAAGTCAAAATACAACTTTTTTAGAAGTTAAAATTTGGAGCTTTCCAGAAAAGCCTCAAATTTCAGCTTATTCGGGTAGACAAAATAGCGTCACATACGTATATAACAAAATTTGAGACGTCTCTTTCGTCTGTGGTTTTCTTCTATTCACTCCATACTCACGACTCTCATCTTCTCTCTGACAACACGAAATACACAGGTTTTTTCTTTTGCTTACCTTCGTCTTTGGGTCTGTGTTTAATAAGCAGAAGAAACGCAGACGTCTATGCTTGCATTGTTAATGCAAGCGACTCTACGTTAAACGCAGAGACCTCTGCGTTGTATGCAGACGAAAGGTCTGCGTTAATCCTCTGCGTTAACACAAACCTTTAATCTGAGGCGTTGTCCATTATGTTAATAAATTTTAATATTTTTATTAATAAATTTTATGTAATAATATTGTGTATTCTTATTGTGCAGGATATTATACATGTTCTTGGGGCACAAATATAACACTGAAAGTAAAAAGAGAAAATGAGAGGCATTACTTGTTGTTTGAGGTAAGCTTAAAATTTTTCTTGTATTTTGAGTTTTTTGAAATTGAGCATATGTTGATATATTGGTTTATATATTGATTAGAATGCGTAAAACTTTTAACATTGATTCTGTTATCATAGATTCTATTTCTATATGTGTATAAACTTCCATAGACATTTTGGTTATGCTTTTGTATTTCCTTATACTTGTTAAATTCATTGTTATACGCAGTGGGGATTTTGTTGTTGATAGAAAATGTCAATACCAAGCTAAGATATTCAAGGTGGGGATAAATTAAAAAAAATGATTAAAGCGAAGTGGAATGATAGAACTCTTGAAATTTTAATCAAGATTTTTGTGGAAGAGACATCAGTTGGAAATCGACCAAATGGTCACTTTAACAAGATTGGATGGAAAAATATACTTTCAAAGTTTGCTCATGAAACTAAGAAGAACTATGAATACAAACAATTTAAGAATAAATGGGATAGATTAAAAAAAGGATTGGCAACTTTGGTCAAATTTAATAGGTAAGGAAACTGGATTAGGATGGGACCGTACTAATCAAACTATTGATGCAAGTGACGATTAGTGGGAAAAGAAATTGAAGGTAAGCATTTAAGCTTTAGATTTATATTATGCTAATGTTACTTGACAGTGTAATAACTTAAACAATATTATTGTAAAAAAATCCTGAGGTTGCCAAATTTCGAACTAAAGGATTGAAACATATTGAACAGTTGAATATTTTATTTAAAGATGTTGCAGCTACAGGAAAAGGAGCTTGGATACCTTCTTCAGGTTTTGTACCAATGATGCTTATGTCGTATGTAGAGAAAGCCTAGTTAATATTGATCTTGACAATGACCTTTTTGAAGACTTTGCTGTCAATTCAGAAATTGGAAATATTAATAATGAGATTGGTTCATCAACTCCAACTCTAGGAACTTCTACAAAAGGAAAGGGGAAAAAAAGAAAGAAACATGATACTAGAATAGGGGCAACCGAAAGGTTATGTAACCATTTGGACCGTATATGTGATGCAGTAGATAGTAGAACTTCAATGAACTCTGGTTATACCATTGCTGAGGCGCTGAATATCTTACGAAGTATAAATGAAATAAAAAGGGGAGGTGAACTGTTTATGTTAGCAACGAAATTATTTTTTAAGAAGGAAAATAGAGATATGTTTATTGAGCTTAAGGATGTTGATCTTCAAATCGAATGGCTTAAGAAAATGAAATGATTGTGATTTTTGTAATAAACTAGACATGTCTTTGGATTTTGCTACTTCTAATTTTGTTGTAGTGAATTAAATTGCACTTTATTATTTTTGTGTTATGTTTATTGCTATGTTATCTTGTTATACAATAAGTCTATTATTTATCTTTTATATATATTTTGATACAGGTGTTATCTTCTGATAATGATTCTGATAATAATCATGAATATAATGAAGAGATTGAAGAAGAAATTTTGCATAAGGTTCAAATTGGAGTTGCTATAACCATAGATCATTATATTAAATATTATATGAAAAAACCATGCAGAACATCCCCTCACACAGGATGGATGTTTGTAATGGAGTTGCTTAATGACTGTAAAGATAGATGTCATCAACAATTTAGAATGGAGAAAGATGTTTTTATCAAATTATGTAAATTGTTGAACGAGTCATATGGACTAAAAAAAGGTAAAGAAGTTACAATAGAAGAGGCAGTGGCTATGTTTTTGATCACTTTAGGACATGAAATTTGCAATAGAATTGTTCAAGAAATATTTCAGCATTCTGGTGAAACAATTTCTAGATGGTTTGAAAAGGTATTAGAGGTTATAAAACCAAAAGATCCAACTTTTAGAGAAATTACAAGCAAAATTAAAGATGATAGAAGGTATTGACCTTGCATTGGAGCAATTGATGAAACACATATACCAGTTATCGTTTCGAGGTCCAATCAAATAAAATATATTTGGAGAAAAGGCATTCCTACGCAAAATGTAATGGTTGTATGTGATTTCGATATGTGCTTCACTTTTACTTGGACTGGTTGGGAAGGCACAGCACATGATGCTCGAATTTTTGTTGA
>JANITW010152847.1:0-11242 GCA_027564335.1 Erythroxylum williamsii | reverse complement strand
CTAATCTCCCCTGTTCCTTTGATGTTTCAGGTGGTTCGATGACCTGGCGGAGTATCAAGGCGACTTGGCCTCATGTGATACAAGGCCTACAATGGATGATCGGGGACGGTACCCACACACGATTTTGGCTGGACCCATGGGTTGGCGACTGGGCCCCCCTCCTTTACCACGCTGTAGCCCCGATACCACCTGACGCTGTTGAGCTATGGGTGCAAGCCTTCACAAACGCTACCGATAACTAGAATTGGGCCCTTTTTCAACACTTGCTTCCTCCGACGCTCTGCTTGTCTATTGCAGGTATCCTTCCTCTGGCAGCAACCCTTGGGCCGGAAAAACTCAGATGGGGACGTACGACAGATGGCCAATTTACGACATCTTCTACTTATTCCATGATCTTGCAGCACGATTCCCTTTTGACTCACCCGATCTGGAGTACTATTTGGAAGTGGCACGGACATCAGCGGATCCACGCATTCCTCTGGCTCCTTTTGCATGATAGGCTCCTCACCAATCAACGGCGCGTCCAACGTGGCTTCACATCGGATCCTACTTGCTCCTGTTACCACCTTGAGGAATCCTCCCTCCATGTTATTCGGGACTGCTCCCGCGCCCGCTCCCTTTGGCTGCAATTTCCCCCCAAGTTTATTACCGCAAATTTCTTTTCCCTAGACCACAACGCCTGGCTCACCAGGAATCTCCGCTCGGGCAGGGCGCTCCAAGGTTTTGACTGGGCTCTCATCTTTGGCATTACATGCTGGTTTCTCTGGTCATGGCGCAACTGGGCCATATTCGACGACTCTTTTTCTTGGCCGACCTCTCCGATGCAGGCCGTATTGGAATATGCTCACCACGTGCACTTAACTGCCACCTGGCAACATAGGACTCAGTTGACCCCTGTTCGACGTCGTGCTCCGCAGCTAGGCTGGCACCCACCAGCACCTGACTGGGTGAAGCTCAATACTGATGGTGCATTCACAGGATCCAATAATTCTGCTACTGCAGGTGGGCTACTGCGAGACAGCACAGGCACTTGGTTAAGCGGATTTGTCCAGAACATTGGGGGGTGCTCCCCGTTGGTTGCAGAATTTTGGGGGGTTCTTTCTAGTCTTCGGCTCGCTTGGGCTTTGGGGTACCGCCATATCGTGCTAGAGGTGGACTCGAGCACTGTGACGAATCTGCTCTCTTCTCCACAGTCGCGGGCTACTTCTTCTAACCCATTTATATTGGGCATCCACGAGCTGCTTTCTCGTAACTGGGTTGTCACTCTCCGACATATTTATCGTGAGGGTAATAGGAGTGCGGACTGGCTTGCACACTTTGCAGGACAATTTCTCCTAGGAATCACTAGTTTTGAGCACCCTCCGAGGGGTTGCCTACCTCTCCTAGAAGAGGATGTATTGGGGGTCAGGCACCCACGACTTAGCATGTAATCTGTCTTGTTATTTCCCTTCTTTATATAAAAAAAAGGATTGCAAATTTAACAATGAAGAACAAGCAAATACAGGGCAAGTAATTGAAAAAGATAACCTCTTCTAGTTTGTAAGAAGTGTACCAAGATGCATCAAAGAGAGAAGTACTTTATAAAAATAAGTGATGAGAGAAATGCTCATGTTGAAAAATAGAGAGAAGCATTCTGTTGGGAAGATTAGAGAGAAATGCTCTAAAGAAAAGAATTGTGGAGCACGTGCTCCATGTTTGTGAAAGTTTTTTTTTACAATTTTGAATTAAGGATGAATATTGAGAATTAATTCAATATTGTAGAGCTATTAAAATTTCTTTTAAATAAATCTTTAGTTTGTTTTAATCTTATCTTATAAGTCAAGTTTGTTGGTTGAAATTCCTATTTAATAGTTATTGAGTTTTTTTATATTTTGTCTATATAACACAACCACCGAAGTTCATTATTCCGATGACATAATAAAGGTTGAATGTTACTTATTCTTTTATCTAATCTTATCATATCTTATACATGTTCATCTTTTCTTTAAAATTCCAACACTATCTACAACTAGAACATGGTAAAGATCTATTCTATTCACATAACTGCAGTAAAATAATGTTTGTTTACCAAAGCAAAATGAGCCAAAAGGTTGCTTCAAGTAGCAAGAATGAGAAACAGAGATTCTGTTGGAATCATTGGTTGGTGATGATGTAATGCGATGTAGTTACTGAAATGGGTCTGCAAGGAGAAAAGTCAGAAGTTGCAGATTGAGTCTAATCCCCGTTAAGGGGTCTGTAAAATCTTTTCTCAATTTTCAGTATCAGGAACAGAGAGATAATCTGCCTGCCTGGAAGATAATGTCAAGTTGAAAATGGTTCCAAGAATGAGATAGTGAACAAAAGATAAATCACTAACAGGCTCTGGAAAAGTTCATACAGGTTCCAGAGCCTGTTAATGAAGTTGCAGAATTGATTGGTTGTATAGTAACTCAATACATTTAGGACCTGTCGATTCAGTATCAATCCTGTTTGATAAGAGAAAGATCCTGTATTCATGTGCAACAATATCCACATGCAGATTTGATCTGCAATAATCAATATCAACTAATAATATTCACACTTCAAAGGCTTGTAAGATGTTCTTGTAATATCATAGATGACGAAGAAATTGTGAGCTCAAGCATGGCAGTACTAAAGAGGAAGAAATTGTGAGCTGTGAGCTCAAGCATGGCAGTACTAAGAGGAAGAAATTGTGAGCTGTGAGCTCAAGCATGGCAGTACTAAGTATTCAATATGACCAAATCATCTAAAGACTCGAAGGGAGTGGTTGCTGCAAGTAAAGCCTCCATCAACCAACAGATTAGCCCCACTGATATACCTTGCTTCTTCACTTGCTAAGAAGAGCACAGCATTAGCCACATCATCAGTCGTCAATTCCACGCCTTGCAAGTTAGCATTCCTTGCAACGAAACTACGAAAGCCTACCCAGGCATCCTCTGTTCTCTCCTCCTCAGGTAAGTGAGCCAAAGCCAAGCCTGTTGCAACTCCATAAGGAGAAACACAGTTAACACGTATTCCATGTTTTCCTAGCTCAGCTGCCACACTTTTGGTAAGGCCTAATACAGCATGTTTTGAACCTGTGTAGGCATGTGGACCCAAGCCCCCGATCAAACCAGCAACACTACAAATCGAAATAATTGAACCCTTATTTTGTGGTATCATAGCTCGAGCTGCATGCTTCATACCGATGAAGGTACCTTTCACATTTACATCAAACACTCTCTCAAAGATGGATAAGTCCAGATCACGAATGTCTGGACAAGGCGGACCTGAAAGCCCTGCATTGTTGACCATAATATCCAGTCTTCCAAATTTATCAACTGTGAGATCAACAGCACGGAGAATATCATCTTCTGCTGTAACATCACCATGGAGATAGATAATGTTGTCACCAAGGGAGTTGCAGACATTTTGTCCAAGGTTGTCTTGCAAATCAACAATACAAACTTTTGCGCCATGTTGGTGGAACAGACGAGCAATGCTCTCTCCAATGCCAGAGGCTCCACCTGTGACCAACGCCACTTTCCCTGATAACCTACAAAAAGAAAATTGAATACAAGGATTAGAAGTGGGTAAAACTATAACTATGTAGTATAGACTCCAAATGTACGTGTGCTAAACAGATTAGGATCAAATCAAACACAGCAGAATCTGACCAAATTGCAGTTACTTTCTAAAAAGACCAAAAATCATATGCATTAGATGCTGTAACCGTGCAGCAACATCGGATTTGCTAATGTATATGTCCAGTTAATGTTTACCATATTCCTCTTTACCCTCTTTTGTACTATCCTAAATCCAAACCTCGAGATCATTCTGATGGGGACCACTGCACATCATCCTGTATGGACAAAGATGAGAACAACAAAACCCAGAATTGGAAGTGTCGCAAAGCCAGCAAGCCTTTGTCTGAGGAATTAACTCGACTTGTTGGTTAAATCTAATAGTAACCTTTTGCCTGCTCTTAGTGCTGCAACAAAAATACCACCGCTCGCCAAGTTTGCTCTTTTATCTTGGCTGCACAAGTTGTCAAGAAGCCTCCTAGTTGTTCGAGTGAAACTTTACACTTCTATTACAGATGAATGAACATAAATATTGAGGAAAAGCCTCCAGATAGAAATAATATTTGATCAGAAGTACAGATCTATGGAGAGATCAATTAGAGCACAGCTTCGACACCAAATAAGTCTAAAACTCTTGATATCGCAATCAAACTGAAATAAAAGCATCATCCGTCTTAAAAACAAGCATCCTACAGACCAGCACAAAACATGAAATCCTAAATGTCAAAACTCCAGTAACACATCAAGTAACGATCCAGTTCCTTAGCTGTTGATGTCAAAACGTGATCACGTCCCAAACCCACCCAAATGATTCACAAATAAATTCATTGAAACAAAGATACGATAATGAGCCAGAAGAACAAAGTTTACAGACGCAGCCGTAGCTAAAGATCAGTATCAACATGAGAAAGCAAATGCGTAGCCAAAAAACAGGAGATTTCGCTTTACCTCTGACAAGAAAGGGTCGAAACAAGTGAGGCCGCAGAAGCCATAACCAGATCTTTTAGCTTACTGCTTAACTCTTTCTAAAGGGTACTGATTCACTCAAAAAAGCAAAAAAGACAAGGACTTGACTTTCTAAAAGACACGAATTGCACCATTGTTGTCCAGAAAAATAATAAATTTAATCTTTTAAAAAATTGAGATTAAAATTATACTTTCTAACTCGGAGGAGAAAGGATCTTAAAACAGTTGTCTTTGGTCTTATTGACTGCTGTTTAAGTGAGGTTCTTGAACAGTAAGACTTTCAGTTGTCTTTGGATTATTGTCTTATTGATTGCTGTTTAAAGTGAGCTTCTTGAACAGTAAGATTCTTGAACAGTAAGACCTTGTCGTTTTCTTGTTGTGTGGTTTTAACCAACCGAATAACACATAGTAAAAACTGAAAAGTAGGCGTTCATCGTACGCCAACGCCAAGTTGACGAACGAAAGGAGCATAAATGTCGTGTCTTTTTCCATTGAAAACGTACAACCAGTTGTGTCATTTTACAATCGTTGTGTCTTATTTGTTACATGATACATCAAACCTCCCAGACCTGTTTTATTACGGAACTTCGAATTGAGCACGATGTTGATAAAATGTATAAGGTTGACATTTTAAGCTAATTTGAAATTTAATATAAAAAATTCAAATTATTTAAAAATTTCAAGCTGATATAAAACCATTGCTTAATAAACATTATTTAATAAAAAATTTTATGACCATACAACATGATTTAAAATATAATAAATATCAGTTTTATTGTAAAAATACATGTTTATTTAAAAAGATAACAAATTAAGAAATACCTTCTCTTTCAAAATTTGCCAAGTTTTTTTAAAAACTAACATTATAAACAATGTATAATTTAATAACCATCCTTTAAAATCATGTGAATATCCATCAATTTATTTTATTTTATTTTAAATTTGAAAGATTAATTATTAATTACAAATTTTAATGTTAAATTAAAAATATCAAAAAATTACACTCTTAAATATAGGTTTTGTTTCAAAAATATAGAAACTTTGTAAATATTAAATTTTTAAATAAGTTAAAATAAATGAAGCTTATTCTTATTAAAATAAAATATTAATAAGATCATTTTGTATTAATTAATTAATAAAGTTTTCATCTTTCAAAATTGGCCAAGTTTTTTTAAAAACTAACATTGTTAACGATGTATAATTTAATAACCATCCTTTAAAATCATGTGAATATCTATCAATTTAATTTAATTTATTTAAAATTTGAAAGATTAATTATTAATTACAAAATTTAATGTTAAATTAAAACTATCAAAAAATTACACTCCTACATATAGGTTTTGCTTAAAGAATATATAAACTTTGTAAATATTAAATTTTTAAATAAGCTAAAAATGAATGAAGCTTATTCTTATTAAATTAATAAAATCATTTTGTATTAATTAATTAATAAAGGTTTCATCTTTAAATTTATAAATTCAATATGATTTGTAATAAATTGTCATTAATAAAACAGGCCAAAATTGACAGTAGACAAAAGCAGAGATTTATGAATCCCCAATGAACTTGCGCTTTTTAGTGGTATTCATGTAGGGCCGAATTACCCATTCATTCTGGGCTTCATTCTGATCCACTGTTCCCAACTTTATCTGCAAAACGCAAATATCATATTTCATTAAAATTTTAATTATACTGAAAGTAAATAAAAGTCAGGTTCACTGTAACTATTTGATGGGTTCTAATATTTAGCTAGCTTAGTGAAAGATTTCCGGTAAACAAAAGACTTCTTTTAGCTTGAAGTGGCTGGTGAGGGGTTAAGTTCAGTTAGAATGAATTCACAGGCAACAGAGTTACCTGATAAAGCCGCATTTCAAAGCGAGGGCCAATTTCCTTAGCTCAACAGATTTAGGACCACCGTGCTTTTCATAAATATGATGCCTGAAAATTTTATTAATGGATATTATTAAAAAGTGATCAAACGATGAAGATCGAATCATGTTCAGTTTATGAACAATACTTTATCATGCAAATTTAACAAGGAACGGAATCACTTGAACCAGAAACTATTGTACAGATTATCTGACTATTGCAGTATTATGCAGAGGATCATAAGATGATACTTGGCAGCAAACGAAAGGAATATGTAGAAGAAATTATGCAAAAGTATGGTCAAATCAGTAACGAACCTAAATGAAATATTGTCGGATTGGTTTGCGAAAGTTATAATGTTAGACATTTTTGCCCCAAAGGGCAATTTTGTCAATGTCTCTGAAATTGGACTAACATTAATTGCGATTTTGTTTTTAAATAAATTACCGGTTAAGTTACGTCATTTGATCCGGATAAAGATAATAAAGTGGTCCAATAAATGATCTAAATTAATGGGTCGAAGTCCGGGTAGAAAATGGGTCCCGATCAGTGTGGACCGGGTCTATATCGGCCTTGTGATGGGGAAGCCCGATATGGAAGCTATATATATAGGTTAGGTCTCCTGCAGTTGCTCATAAGAACGTTCACGAGCATAAGGTTCCTGACCCGTTAAGGAAGCTCGGAACGATGAGGAAACTGTAGAAAGGCCTAGCCCGTGCGTCGGTGAACGCTTTCCGTGAAGGACCCGGGAGATTCGGAGACGTTTGAAGCTCGAAATCGGCATCGGAACCTGAGATGGAACCGAATCCAGGTATTCCGCATTACTTTCGTTTTTTATCCTTTCACGTGATCCTGGGGTACGTAATAAAATCTCCTCTACGTACTAACACTTGATCCGTGTAAGATTTAGGCTAATTTACAAGCGTACGTCAGATGTTGTTATGAGAAAACTTATAATATTTTTTTTCCATGTTTTTGTTTGAAATAGTTTTTCCAATGTTCAATAAAATCTCATCTCATGGTCAAAAAAGTGGAATTACTTAAAACATAATTTAATGTCACAAGTTCACAACTAATCAAAATGACCGTACAACGTTGATGGGCTGCGCGTTTTGGAACTTGTCAGTGACAGTGCGTTGCAGTTCTTATGTTCCCGTAGCTGTTTATATTTACTAAGAACATAGTAATTTATTTGATGACCAGCGCGTTTTGGAACTTGACAGTAACGGTTCTTTTTTTCCCGTAACTGTTTATATTTACTAAGCACATAGTAATTGATTTGATGACCAGCCAGTAGTCCCTCTGCTAAAGTCCACAAGAAACGCTGGGCTGCTCGGAGAGGTCGACAAGAGCATATTTATGTGTGCAAAAACTTGGCACCATCTCCGAGGAAAAGTAAAAGCAAACGCTGCGTCCCCATTGTAACCACATATCCCCATGCCCACTCTACATTTCGACTCTTTTTTCAATGAGAAGTAAAGAACACAGAGGAGGACGACGTCTGTTTCGGAAATTTCTTTTCACAAGGCAGAACAAAATGGACAAGAACTAATTAGCATTAACCATGTACTACAAGGTTTCATACAAGAAAAAGTTTAACAATTTCGTCCATAATAATTTTTTTTAATCTATAGAAAGATGAAACATTCCAGAGCAACAAGAGGATTCTCAAGAGATTCATTTCCTTGCTGCCGCTGTTGTTGTTCCTTTAAAACATCCTCCGTTTTCGTCCCACTAGCAGTCGATCCGGCGCCGATTGATCTGCTGGCAGCTCTACCGCTCAGCTTCCGCGGGCTTCCTCCTACACGGCCCCTTCCCAACCCACCTGCAGACCGAGTCGCCGTTAACCTTGGCCGCGTCCCCGCATTACGCTGATTCGTCCGTGTCGTCGTTTGGCTGGAAAACTCCCTCCTCACCCCCGGCTTTTCTCGTTTCGCTGGAGACCTTGAAATCTTCTCCCTTTCCTCTGTGTAAAGACGCTTTCTTGGTGCTTTTAAGGGTGATCTCATGAGTCTCTTCTTGCTCATTGCCTCATCTTCTCTTATCTCTGTCACAGTGGTGGTGGCTGTCGTACCTGTTGTTGCTGTCGAAAGAGTATCAGTGGCATTGCTGCATATCTCGGAGGCCTGAGTGATTTCTGGAGCTTCCTCTGTTACATGTACATCTTCTTTACGCTTTTGGATGGTTAAACCTGGAACTTCAGCTTTAGGCTGTCGGACATTGGGGATTTGGGTATCGTTGTGAAGTGTTGATGGTTTGGAAATGGGAGTTTCAGAGAGGACTTCCTTAACAGTTTCTTCTTCAAGAGATGCTGGTGGTTGTGAGGTAACAGTAACATGAGGTTTCGGGTGATGAGAGTTTTTCTTGATGGTGGCGGTGGAGCTCAAACAGCAACCCATTAGAGTGTAGAGAGTCTAAAAAGTTGTGTCAGTGTTTACGGTCTTGCTTGCCTCCTCTTTTGAAATTACTTGCAACAGCTAAGGTACTGGGTAGTTGGGATTTGGGGTTTTTGTACGTGGAGAAAGTTACAGGGCCTGAAGGTTAAGAAAATGACCTAGGGAGTGTTTTTCAAGCTCTTCTGGGCTTCAGGGAGGACGCTGGGTTTATGCTGGGACTGACTGTGTTGCCTGGCAAAGGAAGAGTAAGGAGGATAAAAGACTCCCTCTCATTTTCTGAGAAGTCTTGCACTGTTGGCGGAAGCTTTTTTTCAGGTGCACAGCTAAATCACAATAGACTATTAAGAATTAAGAAATTACAGGTAGGCATGGCAGCTGAACCGCATCCCGTGAAAGTGATGAAAGCGATCTGATTTAATTGAGTATCGAATTAAAAATTATATATATTTTCAGACCCTCGTATTTAAATTAACTTCAGATTTCGCCGTTCGACTCGTCTTTATCCTTGATGTCAAGCTCAATCGACACATCATAAAACGAGGTCGTTTCTGCCAAGTTATAATGGTCTTGTCTATCCGTCTAGGAATGATACGTCGTCGTTTATGGAACTCACTCCTCCTCTACTGCTCGTCGTAGCCTACACACCGCCCGCCTCCTACATATCTCCTCCTCCGTCGCCTGGAAACTGGGAAGTCCTCCCTCCTTTTACAAGCTCATATATGTTGCTCTTTTTGCTCTTCCATTCTTCTCATCTCATATTCTCTTCTTCATTTTCATTTGCTCCTCATCTGGTCTTTGCTTTTTTCTGCAAGTGTTGCAATGATGTCATGATGACTGCTTGTTATTGTTTTCGACGATTTTCCAGGAGAAAAAAGGTCGCGGGGATGCTCCATTTGCGGTTTATCAGTATCAGTGCCGAAGAACTTCATTGTTTACTACTCCATTCGCTCCATTGTTCAGCATTTATTTATCCATAAGGTAAAATTTATCATATCATTTCTGGGTTGCTCAAGTATTAGACTAATATTATTATTGGGTTGAATTTGGATAAAGAAATTTCTTGCATGTTCGTAGTTTATAATTATTGCCGGCTTAACTTGGGTAGCTTTAATTGCTTGAAAATGAAATTTCCAATTTATGTTGCTAGTTTGGCCTTTAAAGAATTGCTCCTTCCACTGTTTGAATATGCATGCACGAAGAATGATTTTTACCTATGGAGTTTAGTCTTCAAATTGCACGAATTTAAGGGTTAATATTTCTAGTCATTCTTTTGAATTGAGGTTAAATAACTTACGTAGGAAGTACAATAATTGTATTTCTGTCTTGTTATTCCTTAGGCTTGATATATTATATTACTCAAATGTTTTCGTCCCATCGCAATAAACTGGCATGCCTTTTAAGAAGGCATATTATAAGGAGTAGGCTTTATCAGAAAGGCCAGCCTTATATGATAACCAGTAGATTATACTAGCAGGTTAACTCTGCGTAAATACACAGTAAAATTTAGGATAAAAAAATAACGAAAAAAAGAACTGCCTACTAAACGGAAAGCTTGCTCTTTGCTTGTTGAAATAGAAGACGTAATTTTGACAATTGTTATCTTCTTAGAATGGAGAATGTGATAAATTTAGGTTGAACAAGAAAAAGACAAAAGAAGAGGATAGAAATTGTTTGATTGAAGTTGAGAGGAGAAAGGTTTCAAAGTTTAAATATAGACGTATCAGCGGACCGTCTGGCAGGGGAGAAATATAATCGTGTAATAAAAAATTAAAGTTTAAGAGTTCCATTGTATTAAATGAGGGACAGTACTGGAAGATGATGAAGTGAAATAGAAACGATTTTCGTTGAGATACGTAAAAAAATAGCTTACATGTGTAAAGAAATTGAAGACATCTGAATGTTGGGTTTTGAATAATAAAATGGGCTGTATTAAATGATGACTGCTACATTAAAAAGGTTAAAGAAAAGCGGATGTATAAGGCATCGAATCTGTAAGCGTTTCTCATATTTCATTATATATATTTATATTAGGCATTTATAGATGATCATTTTGGTAAAAGCAGCGAAAACAAAAGTGAGCCGGAAGCAGAAGTCAAACTAATACGAAGTGGGGATACAAAATTAAGACGAAGTGGAAAGACAAAAATAAGAGGAAGGCGAGAAGAAAAAATAAGACGAAGCTAGGAGACAAAAGTTGAAGTAAATGCAATTGAGTGAAAATCAAGCGAGGAGTAGTGGATCCATTCCCTCCAACACGGTCATTAACCCGAAGAGTTTAAATGCAATTGAGTTGAGGAGTGGAAAGAAAGTGCATTTCGACATTCCTGAAGAAGAAGAATGCACCGAAGAAATTGAGGTTGAAGAGGCGCCTCAAGTGAGAGAGAAGCAAGCTGTGCGATCAGAGAGTGATCGCGAAGAAGAATTGTTGAGGAACAAGAAGCAATCAAC
>JANITW010152710.1:0-11254 GCA_027564335.1 Erythroxylum williamsii | reverse complement strand
ATTATGGTATCAAAGCCAAAACTTTGACTTCATTAATCTTGTTGCGGCGGTGTTTGGCTTAAACTTTAGTGCACAGGGAGACGTTTCTCGCAAAGGAAGGAGAAGAAGAAGAAAAAACGGAGGAAAATTCAATTCGCCATTCATTACAAAGCCCCCTGCTAATTGTGGCTTTACGGTTTGCAGTGTTCAGTTAGTGGGTAATTCGTTTTGCTGCTGGATTCTATTGTTCTTTGAATTTTGTTGCTTTTTTTTTTCATACAATGGGCAAGCATAATGCAGTTAACAAAATTGATCCGTCTAACTCATATGATTCCTGGTCCAATTGGGATTCCTGGCCTCACTTCTAATCAAATTTGCGTGACAAGTTGGGCATTCGTGATCTACATGCTCCAACTTGAGGGGGATATTAGACAATAATATATTTTGTAATATTAATGGTAATTATTGTGTAATTATTTTAAGAAGTAGGGTTTTGTAAAGGCCTTTGTATAAGGCCTTTTGCTCTCATTGAAAAGAATGACATTATCTCCTCAAAATTTATCAAGAAGTGAGCATTATGAAACTTAGGAAGTGAATTTACGTTTATTATGTTGGAGAATAATTCGAAGTTGTTAAAAATGTGATCCTACTTTTTCTGAGTTATCCAGGTTTATTGAAGATGTACCAAATTCTTTCTCTCTCGCTATGTCGAGATCTTTTTTTCCTCTTGTTTCTGGATAACAAGTTTTAATTTTTTTGACAATTCTACGATCTAATAGCTCGTCTACTGGTAGTTTCTGTCGCGCAGCTTGTCACTGTTTCGTTCTGGGGTCATGGCATCTGCTGAGGATCGATTGGTGAATGACGTATATCATCGCCTGAACATTAAGGAGGATGAAGGTATATTGGAATATACGGAGGACACAGCTATTGGAGATCGGGGGGCAACAGGGATTGAATGGCAACATTGTGTCGTAGGGAGACTGGTAACTGAGAAGATGATAAACTTTCCGGTATTCAAACAGATTATGGCTAGTGTATGGCGTCCTGGCAAAGGAGTTCTGATCAAAGAACTAGGAAACAATACCTTCATTTTCCAGTTTTTTCATTCCCTCGATGTGGATAGAGTCTTACGAGATGGTCCATGGAATTATCAACAGATTCCTATTCTTTTGCATCGACTACAACCCCATGAGAATCCTCGCCAAGTTGAACTGGTTTATTTAGAATTATGGGTTCAAATTCATAATATTCCTAATGGTTTTATGTCGGAAAGAATTGCAGTGGATGCTGGTAACTACATTGGAACACATATGGAATCAGACTCCCGAAACTTCTTGAATATCTGGCGAGATTTCATGCGAATTAGAGTGAGAATTGATATCAGAAAACCATTAAAGCGCAAATTGTTTGTGAAGCGAACACAAGGGGACAAAGTTTTCCTGGACTTCAAATATGAAAGACTAAATACCTTCTGTTACTTCTGTGGTATTGTAGGACACACAGATCGGTTTTGTCCTCTTTTATATGATCACCCTCAAATTCCTAGAGAACGGTTTGCGTATGGCCCGTGGTTAAAAGCGGAATCCAGACGCACAACTCAGATCGGAGATCGATGGCTACGGTCGGAAAATGATATTCCGGCAACCTTCAAGGATAATACTGCAGCAAACCCGGAGATACCTGTAGCAAATCCGGCGATATCTACAAATATGGACAAGACTCATATCTCGGCAGAAAATCAGGGGATTCAAATTTTTTCTCCTCAGCAAATCAGTGGTGGATCGAGGATTCTTAATGATCAGAATCAATCTAATGGCGTGATAGAGGGGATTTTCGAAGATGTTGCCGCCTTGCCTTATCTTACAACGGACACAATTATGGTCACGGATCCTAAGCGCAGACGTATCCAAGAAGAAACAGCGTCTACACATGTTGACATGGAGGAGGAAGTTATACGAAGTACCTTTGAGGCTGGGCCAAAACACTTGACTTTGGTGGGCTTTGTTTCCGAAGCCCACCGACAGCTATGAGTACATTAAGCTGGAACTGTCGGGGGCTTGGGAACCCTCGAACAGTCCGAGCCTTAAAGGACATGGTGTCCGAAAAGAAACCCAGTTTTATTTTTCTGATGGAAACTAAAATTACCAGAGAAAAACTTGTACCAATTAAAATTAAGCTCGGTTTTAGTGATATGTTTGTGGTTGATTCTGTTGGAAACAGAGGAGGTTTGGCACTATTGTGGAAAGCAAAGGACACGGCCCAGTTACTGAGCTATTCTCAAAATCATATTGATGTCGTGGTATGTATTGATGGACTTAGACGTTGGCGTTTGACGGGTTTTTATGGATTCCCTTAGCGGTACAATCGACGCATGGGCTGGGATTTACTTCGAACACTTCATAATAAATCACCTCTACCCTGGTGTGTCATCGGTGACTTCAATGATATCATGTTTCTTTCGGAGAAGCAAGGGCATCATACTCATCCTCGATCACTAATGGAAGGGTTTCGAGAGGCGCTCATGGATTGTGAACTACATGATTTGGGGGTGGAGGGTCCTTTATTTACTTGGGAGAATAGATGCTCTGAATCTGATTTTGTAAGGGAACGATTGGATAGGGCAGTTGGGACAGTTGAGTGGTCTTCAATTTTTTCGATGGCAAAGGTTCACGTTTTGCAAGCTATACCTCTGATCATTTACCATTCTTCCTCTCCTTGGGCGTACAGCGGCAGAAATATGTACAGCGGCGGTTTCGTTTTGAAAACGCACGGACTTTAGAGGAGGCTTGTCGACAAAGAATCAGTAAGAGTTGGACGCAACAGTTTACTCGTCCTCTTCAAGACAAACTTCGTTCTTGTTCTGAAGAGCTGCAAGCATGGGCAACATCGCATGCACAAGACTTTCATCAACGGCTGAATACGGTTAAACAAAAGATGGCAAGGGTGCGTCGACAACCAATAATGCATAGGGAGATGTTACGAGACCTCGAGAAGCAGTACAGTGATCTCCTTTTACAACATGAAATATACTGGAAACAAAGATCCAAACAACACTGGCTTGCCGAAGGGGTTTCTAATTCCAAATTCTTTCACCTGATGGCCTCCCACAAGCATCGGAAAAACTTCATTTCACAGCTCAAGAATCATGATGGGGAATGGATTGACTGGGAATCTGGCTTACCGGATATGTTGATGGATTATTATCGACAACTCTTCACCTCCTCATGTCGAGATATTATTCCGATTCTAAACAATGTGACCCATAAAGTGACCTCTCTTCAGAATGAAATTTTAGTGGCTCCATATACGGCAGAGGAGGTGAGCCAGGCGTTATTCTCCATGCATCCTGATAAATCCCCGCGGCCTAATGGTTTCAACCTGGGATTTTTCCAAACATATTGGGATATCGTTGGGGAGGAGGTCACCAGAGAATGTCTTAAGATGTTGAACGGGGATGCGCCTATGCCTGGCACGAACAGAACAAACGTTATTCTTATACCAAAGAAGAAAACGCCAAAAATAATAGCTGATTTGAGACCTATATCGTTGAGCAATGTCACCGATCGTATAGTTTGCAAAGCTTTGGCCAATAGATTAAAACAAGTTCTGCCTCAAATTATTTCAGACACGCAGAGCGCTTTTATCCCAAATTGGTTGATTACCGACAACATAATTGTAGCTTATGAGCTTTTCCATTCTCTAAAATGGAAAACACAAGGCAAGACGGGTTATCTAGCAATGAAAACTGATATGAGCAAAGTGTACAATAGAGTTGAATGGGAGTACTTGAGACAAATCATGTTAAAACTGGGGTTTACTGATATATGGGTATCGAAGATTATGAACATCGTCACATCGGTCTCCTATTTTTTCAATAGAGGAAAGGATGAATACGGGCCTTTGATTCCCAGTCGAGGATTGCGACAAGGTGACCCATTGTCTCCTTATATATTCATTATATGTGCGGAGGGATTATCAGCTAATCTTCAAAATCTATAAGCCCAAGGATGCATCCATGGGACAGTTGTCGCAAGAGGTGCTCCTCCGGTGTCTCATCTGTTTTTTGCAGATGATGTTATTTTCTTTGTTCGGGCAACACACGAGGAGGCAATACAGTTGAGAACTATCTTGCAAATATATGAGAACGGATCGGGCCAAAAAATCAATCTGGATAAATCAGGTGTTTCCTTCACTCCAAATACTATGCTTACACTGAAAACTGAGATATGTCAAATTTTGGGAGTTGCGAAGACTGCAGGTCACACCAATTATTTGGGTATGCCGTCAGTAATAGGTCGAGGGAAACGCTAAGTTTTTAATTATGTGATTGAAAAGCTTACCAAACGAATACAAAGGTGGAAGGCTAAAACATTGTCAAAAGCTGGCAAAGATATACTGTTAAGAACAGTTGCACAGGCTATGCGGAATTATCTTATGTCTCTTTTTTTATTACCTCTGGATACTTGTAAAGAGCTGGAGAAATTGATGAATGGCTTTTTTTGGCACAATGGAGGGCGAGACAGTCAGGGTATACGATGGTTAAGATGGCAGAGGCTAGCCATACCAAAGATTTATGGAGGTTTGGGCTATCGAGATTTGAGGCAATTTAATCTATCTCTTTTGGCAAAACAAGGATGGCGAATCCTCAAGTATCCAGAGTCAACTGCAGCAACCATCCTTAAAGCTAGATACTTTCCCCAGACTGATTTCTTTTCAGTGGAGTTGGGACACAATCCAAGTCAGATCTGGAGAAGCATCCATCAGGCAAAAGCAATACTAATTCCTGGTTGTCGACGAAAAGTAGGTGACGGACAACAAATTCATATATGGAGTGACCTATGGCTAATGGATGATGATGACCCATACATTCAAACACTTACCAACACGCAGATACAGTTTGTTGCAGAGATCATTCGGGATCATCGATGGAATGAAAACAAGATTAAGCAAAGTTTTTATCAACGCGACCAAATACCACTCAGTTTTTCAAGAAACAAGGATGAGTGGATGTGGATTCTCAACGCTCAAGGTGAATACAAAGTGAAAGAGGGATATCACATAAGCATGGAAGACGTGAATCTGGAGATCAGGGAAGTCGGCTTTCTATGGGAGAAATTATGGCAAATGCAAGTTCCAGGTAAAATAAAACTCTTTCTCTGGCGTACTTTGAGAAATGCTCTCCCCTGCAGAGCAAATCTTAAAAAGCGACATATTGCTTTAAATGATAGCTGCCCACTATGCAGTAAAGCTATAGAGGACGAGCACCACATATTCCTACATTGTGACGTGGCTACTTCTGTCTGCAATAGTTATTGGGTGGATTGGCACACGTCTCCTACGGCCACATTCAATCACTGGTTTGCTTCTATTATGGTTAGTCTTCCCAAGGCAAAAGCAGCGAAAATCTGCATGATCTTATGGAGTTTGTGGACCACACGCAACAAAGTAGTATGGAAGCAGAAAGTACAGGACCCATCCATCATTATTCGTTGAGCCAACACCACACTGTTAGAGTGGCAAGCTGCTCATAATCGACATACTACTACTTCCTTAACGAATCAACCAGCACATTCCCAATGGCAAGCCCCACAGCGGGACCATTTTAAATGCAACATTGATGTGGCACTTTTACCTTCTGGACTTTACGGCTTAGGTATGGTGATTCGAGACTGGAAAGGATTTAACTGTGCAGGAAAGGTGATGTTTATGTCAGGCTGGAGGGATCTGTTAATTGGTGAAGCGTTGTGTTTTCGACAAGCTTTAAGCTGGATCAAAAGTCTACCATTCTCGTCTATTTGTGTGGAAACGGATTGCCAAACGATTACCAAATCTATAGCATCCACACAAAATTATCCTTCGTATTTTTCGATGATTATTGACGATTGCAAAGCTCTTATTAAAGAGCATTAGTATGTTTCTATCGCTTTTGTTAAGAGATCAGCGAATTAGGTTGTTCATAAGATAGCTAGGGCGACTGATTCTATGTCTGATTTCGAATGGGGGGTATGCCCTCCAAGTTTTCTGTATGACGTTTTATCCTTTGATATGAATAATATGTGCTGAGCGCACGTGACAACGTTTCAAAAAAAAAAAGGTTATCCAGGTTTATTTATATTGTTTCCTTTATATTAGGTATTTAAACTTTTAAACTTTTGATTTGTTTGGTTTCACTTCTATTTTTCAGTTGCAATTTTTAGTTTTTGTATTTTATTTTTTGTTTCTATTTTTTATTAAAAACAAAAACATGTTTGGTTAAAATTATTAACATAAAAACTGAAAATAAAAACCTATGACATGTAGAAGTAAAAAAAACGCAAATAATGATAAATAGGAAAACCAGTAATGTAGAAATGCATAAATAAAAAAAAATAGAAATGCAGAAATCAAGAACATGAAATGCATAAACGTAAAGTCAAAATTAAGCAAAAATGCATAATAACAAACAATTGGAAATGCAAAAATGCAAATAAATGATAAATAGGAAAACCAGTAACTTAGAAACGCATAAATAAATACTAGGAAAACTAGAAACACAGAAAGATCAGACGTCGATGGAAAATAAGAAACTAAGAAAACCAGAAAAAATATCATAACATAATTGGAAAAATATTAAATTAGTTTCGAAAAATCACTTGGTTAAAAGCCCAAGCTTTCGCTTTTGCTTTCTGCACAGATAGAAAAAAAACGTAAGAGATGAGTTAGGGACGTAGGAGATAAGAAAAGAACAAAGAAGCAAGAGAGAGAGAAAAGATGAGTTTGGGATGTAAGAGAAGAGGGAAGAGATACAATTTCTATAATGAAGTTTACAAGAGGAGGAAATAGAAACTAAAACGGGTGAAAACCTGTTGCGAAATATTAGAAAAACATCTTTTTTACGTTTTTGTAAAGTTGTGTTATTTTTATTTTTAAAAATAAGAAATGATAACAATATTCAATCAAACTTTTAAGAACTTGTTTCTTTTTTAATGAAAACCATAACTAAAAACATGAAAGAAAAATGAAAACAAATAGGCCCTGAGCTTATTATTTCATTGCATGTATATTTAGGTCTTTAATGTCAATGTAAAGAGCAACCTATCAATAAATTGTCTCTTACATTACCTCTTTTTTACTATTTTTTTTTGGGTTAATTTCTAGTTCTAAAACCTAATATGGCATCACAGCTTCTTACAATCTTAAGGAGCCTGTAGTATTCGAGAGACAGTAGCAGTATGACGTCCAATAATATATTAGCTCTTTCATCTCCAATTTTTAATGGTGAGAACTATTAAATCTGGGCAATTAAAATGAAAACTCACTTGAGAGGTATTGACTTGTGACAGTGGGTTGAAGATCGAAAAACAAATGCCACCTCTAGTAAATAACCCAACACTTAATCAAATTAGGGTTCATGAAGATGAAGAAGTTAAAGCTCCAAGAGCTTATCTCAAATTTACACTAATGTCTTTGAATTAATTTTTCCAAGAATTATGGATTGCGAAATAGCTAGGGAACTCTATCATGGCAATGATAGAATAAGGTGGATGCAAGTGTTAAATTTTAAAGAGATTTTGAGATTATAAGGATAGAAGAAAAGGAGACTTTACAAGAGTTTTCTGACAAGCTAATGATGGTGGTAAATAAAATTAGATTGATGGGAGAAGAGCTGCCTGATAGTATAATCGTAGAGAAAGTGCTTGTAAGCTTACTGAAAGATTTGAGGCAAAAATTTCATCTCTAAAGAATTCAAAAAATATCAATCAAATTATCTTGCCTGAATTAATCAATTATCTATGCACTCATGGGCAAAGAAGGATGTTGAGAAAAGAAGGAACTCATCAGGTAATTGAGGGAATTTATTTAGCAAAAGCCTCATCTTTAAAAGGACAAACTCAATCTCAAGGTGATATTGACAAGAAACTTGGTCATGATGATGATAAATGTTGGCACAAGGGAAAGATTCAGTGTTTCAAGTATAAGAAGTTTGGGTATGTACAAAGAAATTGCAAAAAAAAAAGACTAAAGAAAGTGTCAAGTTGGCACATGTTACTATAGAAGAAGAAATATTTTTTTTAATATCAGTAAAAAGTGCACCAAAAAGTAGCTTTTGGAGATAAGTGCTCCAACTATTGAAGGGCGATGGAAAGTACATTATTAAATTCAAGAAGTTTTACAATTTTGAATGGAGAGGGAATGTTAGAGAATGATTTAAAGTTGTAAAACATGTGATCCTATTTTTTATGGGTTATCCAAGTTGTTTAGATTGTCCTGGAAGTCCCTTTGCAGAATCAGGGGTAACTTTCAGCAGAGTTTTTTGAACTACTGTTTTCCCTATGAAAACTCACTTCATTGGAAGATTTTAAAAGTTATTACATCCAAGAGAAACTAGCCATAGAATAAAGTCTGGAATCACACAACAGAGCAAGCTAAAGATTTAGTCATTAAATTCATCCGGACGTAAATTCATCCGGACGTAAGGCGAGCTTGGGAGACGTAGTATCCTCAAGTCCGCTGGACCAAGATATAGATAGAAGAGATATGCATCTATGATATAGAGCTTCTTAAGCTTTTCAGGCATTACCTGAAAGTGAATCCCGTCAGTTCGAATTCTCCGGAGGTCAAGTTTCTCCAGACCTGGGGGAACCCATTGCATGCCACAATCCCGCCACTCAATTTCATCGACGTTCTCTTCCCATGATATTCTAGGTATTTTTAGAGAAGGAAAACGCCTCAGAACAAGCAGATGTCCGAGTGTTCTCTTGCGAATGATGACGCTCAGTTTCTTCAACTTCTTCAATCCTACTAAATCATCCAGTTTACATACCAATCTGCCTTCATAGCGATCACCTGTAACAAACCCTTTTAGGACTTGGAGCGCCGTGAGTTGCTTGAGCCCCTTGGGAATGAATTTCAGACCTTGGCACCCGGAAATATCCAAGTGACTTAGGTGTTTGAGTAATCCTATATCGTTTGGAAGTGTTGCCAGACGCTTGCAGTCTTTAAGATTCAAAACGATAAGATTCTTAAGCGACCCAGCAGCAACAGGAAGCTCACTCATCCTATGGAATCCTTCAAGGCTAAGAAACTTGAGATTTTTCAAATACTTGAGACCCTGCAGGAACTTGATTGACGGTCCATAAGTGGGAGATTCACTACTTGGTCCTCGCACTTTATCATCTCCTTTCTGGCATGTTTGAATGTCTACTTCTTTACCCTCCAATTCCTCTTGAATATCTTCTTCTTTACCTTCCAATTCCTCTTGAATGTCTTCTTTTAAACCTTTGAACTCCCACCTTCCCAAACAGATGATTTTAACATTTCTTATGCTAGAGAACCATTGTGGTGTCAGGACATGAGAGCGCCCACTGACATACAATAAAGTTTGCAACTTTTGGGGATTATCAAATCTCATTAGTTGCCCAGTATTACTTCCCTTTTCAGCGTCCACCAAGCACGCCCTCTTGCTATATGAAAAATTCCCAGTTGGCCTCCAGGAGAAGTCAAAATCCATGAACCCTTTTCGCTCTGCAAGGTAAATAACAACATAACGAATCACTGGATTCATCTTAAACCCAATTACTTTCCCCTCCCCCATCGCAGGCTCTATAAAACGCCTATCACAGTAATTACTCAGTATCTCATCAGTTATCTCATCAGCATCAAACTCAGGGCCTTTAGACTTGAACAAATCCTCTCCAATCCACCAGTGCATTAGCACTTGCTTCCTCACAATAGAACCCTCTGGGAAAACTGAGAAGCAGAACAAACGATGCCGGGATTCGTTATCGAGTTCCTTAAAACATCCCTCAAACCATTCCTTGATCTTGGACGAACTATATTCTTGGTAAGCAGGTTGTTTGAGGAGATGGTCTATCAAGCTGGAAGCACTATCCACTCTAACATGCCCCTGTTTCTCAAAGCGGATGCCCAACTCGGAAGATATTGCATAAATCTCATTGATGGTGGCGATCAATTGACGAAGAAGGGCATCGTCACTCTGGCCATTAGCGGCCCGCATATTCTTGAAAATGAGTTGGAGATGTTGGGCTTTGGATTGAAGCTCCGTGAATAAGCCGACAAATTTGCCACCGACTTGTTTGTCTCTGCTAAAGGCTCGTCTAACTCGAATCAGATCTTCATTCAACTTCTTCAGTTTCTTTCCAAGCATTCTTTTTTCTTCGACAAGATCATAATTTCCCCGTCTTTACTAGTTCCAGCGCCGTCTTCCCCACTGGTCGAAGCTATGTGGGGAGTCAAGCCAACACGCCCGGAAGTAACACCCATAGAAAATCCGAGAGATATGATATTGAGAATGTAGGACTCATCCTCACCACGAAACATCGCAATAAAGCAGAATGCAAGTATGTTGTTGAGAAGTCTGGTTTAACTGCGACGAGAAATGGGAATGGGGATCTGAACCATCTTAAACTCCCAAGTCTTCAGTTATGGTCTTCCTTTAACACTTATTCGATGCCAGTAATTAGTAAATTTTAAATTAAATGACATTCACTGTGCAGCTTTAGTTCTAGTTACTGTGCATTTCAATGAACTGTTTACCCTGGTTTGTTAAGGTAATTATTGCGCAGACCGACTCGTTAATTGTGCAGACCAGTTCGAGATAAGAGTTATTAATTTCAAGATCCCACTCAGGTGTGCCTCTCAATTCTATTAGAAGATATATTGGGATTTGTCGGAGCCGAATCCTCTGCCTCTTTTTTCTAGCTCTATTCTAGCCCTTCTTATCTTAGTCATCCATTCAGATGGGACTTATTTGAGTGGATAATTCAAATAAAAAAGAGTCAGAATAGAGCTAGAAAAAGGGAGACAGAGGATCCCCTCCCGGATTTGTCACCCTATACTTAGAATGTAATTTTTAGTGTTTTTCTCTCCACTTATATTTAAAAAAAAGAAACAAGAGAAAAAAAGATGACCTTTTAATATTTAAAAATTTTAAATATATTTTCTATTTTATTTAATTATTTTTCATTATAATTATATTTTAAATCTTGACTTCTGGAAACTTAGGTAGGCACTTCATGTTCTCGTCCTAACGTTGAAGGCATCATAGCACTTGTTACGGAATTCTCCACCTTTATGCTACTTCACATGACAATGCTTCATTTCTTAAACAAAGCATAAAGTACTCTTTCACCTTGCTTATAGTCCGCATTCGGAACCGGATTCCACTCATCTTCAAGTGTACCTTTTTTAACAATTATCAATATCATTTAAATATATATTATTTAATTATTAGTAAAATTATTAATAATTTAATTCAATATTATATATTTAA
>JANITW010152663.1:0-11261 GCA_027564335.1 Erythroxylum williamsii | reverse complement strand
TGATAGACTTGTCTATATTTCCGTTAGTAATGTGAAATGAAAGATTATTGTGGTTTTAAAAATTTAGTGATTTGCATGATTCGGTTTAATTGCATTGATGCCATGCGAGTACTTAGTGATTGTTTTCGTTAGTAGCACTTCCTTGCTGTGGGATATGCGTCGGAATGACCCACAGGCGTCCCGGTGTGTGCCCTACGGTAAGGGGGTGCTACAAAAAAATATAGAGGAAGATAAGAGCTTTCTTTTGGACTAAACATTTCTTCATTTGAGAAGACTTGAGGTAAGAGCATTTTAAGGCTTCGAATTTTGCAACGGGATTTGGTTTCAAGAGCTTAGAAAATGCATGGGTTTAAGAGTTCTATGATCAATTTATACATTAATTTCTTTGGGTTATCATATGAAAATTTCTATTGATTCGGGGATTTTATTTATGTTAAAAAGGGAATCAAGAAGGACAAGGGGAACAAGAGGAGAGACACATTTGAGCAACTTGCTAACAAGATATACAAGCTGGGTTACATTTTTATAATTGACTAATAAGCCATAAATGTTTTCTTTCAAGAAAAGTGAAATGAATGTTTTCAACTACTTTCAAATGTGTAGTTAATTGTTCTTTAAATGCTTTGAGAAACTGCTGCATATTTTGTGCATAAATTTTGTAAATAAAAAATGAAATGATTTTGAAAAGATATCATGTTATGAAAAATCAAGTTTCTGATCTAGTGCCATTTTGGGCAACAAGTTTACAAGTCATGAAATTATATGTTATATGGGTTTGTGGTGATCCCCTAAGTATGTCAAGTGTACTTGTCTAAAGGTTTCTCCAGCCTGCTCGCTAGTAGCATGGAGCTCCTTCATGGACTCCCATAAAGTCACAGCTACGTAAGACCGTTATGTAGAAATGCGTAGTATGTTATGTTTTGGATCCAACAGAACCAATTTGATGTGCTTTCTTGTTCATGATATGTTGACAATAGTGATGTATCCATGTTATGCATTAATGTGAGTTTTTGCAACGAAGATGATTATTTCAATAGTTTTTGTTTGTTACCGATTATAAGATTGTTACCCACGGGCTTAAAGCTCACCCCTCCAAATCTCCTCCCACATATTCAGGTGATGACCAGGATATCGAGTAGGTTCAAAGGGCAAGGCAACACTCATAGTTTTGATTATTTTGTATTTGAAGCAAGCTTGTAAAGTAAGGCTTTAGTTGTATTTTGAGTAAATCATGTATCTTTTGTATTTTGGAATTTTGATGTATTAATGTAATTGCAGCTTGAAATGCCCACAAAAGTTTTGTAAAACTTTTATCTGTTGATGCAAGTGGAATATGTTTGCATATTTACTCATGACTCTCTTAAGTTGCACGTTAAAATTTTCAATTCATAAAGGAAAAATTCATTTTCTGACTTCAGGAAAAATTCTGGGTTAATCTATGTTGATTTAGGCAAATGTGTCTTCTAGTGAGTAGTAAGTCTTTTTTTTTTAATCTTTCCAACGATATTTAGCAAGAAAATTTTGAACATCTGTGTTGGGACCCAATTTTGAAACCGGAGCCTAACCGGAAAACGGAATCACAAATAAAAAAAAACAAACGAAATCGGAGACATTTACAAAAATACGTTAAAAAACATGATCACAAAGCGTGGGTAGAACATGTTCTCACAAAGCGAAGAACAAAGTGTCAGAAAACAAAAGAACGGATCTACAAAAAATCTCAGAACCAAAGAAACATGGAAAAACAAAACGGTTCAATTCCGACATCCGAAAGGGCATCTTATAAAAAAAACTAGCGTTGGAAACCTTAAGACACTTTTGATCTAACCCTATCCGAAATGGTATATTTTTTTCTTCATTCTTTGTTCAATCTTATACAAAGCACTTCAATTTCCCTTTTTGGAAATTCATTCTCAATTAAAACTCAATTCATAAGATTCTTCTTATATTTCCCATTCTTTAATCAAAGCAAATTCAAATCTCCAATAGGAAAATTTATCCATCCCTCGATACATTTTATCCTTCATAAACGAATCATAATTATTCATTTAGATAAAAATTCTTATTTTCTTTTACCATCAAAAATCACACATGTTATAAATCAATCCAGTTATAAACAAAGAGCACTTCAATATTTCCAACTCAATCAACACAATTCATCGGACCTCCTGTCCGGAATGCCAACACAAACAACCACATTTATATACCTATAACACTTCAATAATTCTCAATCAACAATCAGAATCATCAGACCTCCTGTCCGGAATCCAAACACAATCAATTCCATTCATAATCATATGCAAGTTATATACAAAACCATAATTCACTTTTCTAATCTATATAAACATCTATAATTCAATTACATACTCCAAAAGAAATAAATCACCAAGCAAAAGTGGCAATTTCAAGCCACGATACAACATTAATCTCAAAATCCGAAATACATAAGAATACATAAAACTTTATTCTTACAAATAATGAACTTAACCCTACAACATATATACAAATGAACGGAGATCTTGACTCGCTTTCATCCGATCTCCTTCTTGATACTTGGAGATGGGGATGAAAGGGAGTGAGCTTTACAGCTCGTGAATAACATGTTTATAACGGAAAAATAAGCAAAAATTATTTTTCAAAACTTTTGCCATTTTATGGAAGTTTCACAGTAGAAATTTGGCAAAAATGTTTATTTCTCAAACTTTTTAACTTTTCAAAATCATTGATAATCAATTTCAAAACTTTCACGGTTGAAAACCCCAATTGCTCATTTCTCAAAATTCTCAAAAATTTTTCCCAATTCATGAACAATTTTACAACATGAATGCAGCACATTATAACACACATAAGCATATAACACAACACAAATTTGGTTTGGGTTGGTCCAGAAATAGAACGTATTGCACATTCCTGCATAGCGGTCCTGTGTAGTCATGAACAGAACGTACTACACCTTCCCGCATAGCGGTCCGGTGTAGCCGTGAACTTATGGGAGTCCTTAATGGAGCTCCAATGCCACTAGCAGGCAGGCGGGCGAAGCCTAGACAAGTACACTTGACCCCTTTATGGGACCTAACCAAACTCACATAATAGATAGTTCACACTTGAAATCGGATTGCCCACAGGCATATGTCTAAATCTAAATTTTCGTGTCATGTCATAATCAAACATAAAGTCATTCTTAAAGTCACAATGTCACACAAATTCACATATCAAAATGCTCAACCATTCAAACATAAGGAATGCGAAAATCATATCAATTTATTAAAATCATAATTTAAACAAAATCCCATTCACATTGCACATTCATCATCCAAAATTCATATGGAAATTTCACCTTCGTTCAAAGACAATGAAATCATCAATTATGAAATTTTCTTAAATCATTCCAAAAAAAATGAATTTAATCATTCGAAACAATAATTTAAAAACATTTTTACTTTCTTGATTTTTCGAAAATCCACAATTAGCTTATAATTCAAATTATAAACATGGTACCCACCTCATATCCATGTTTGGAACTTGTTCAAAGCCTCAATTTCTCCATTCCTTCTCTTAATTTTCCTAATTCATGAAAAAAATTTCTAATTCATAAACATCCAAAATTGAATAATTCACACCATGCAATCACCAAAATTAACTTTAGCAAACATAAACCCATTCAAGCCTCAAGCTATCTAAACCAAAATCTTTTCACAATTTAACAAAGTAAAAAATTTCTCTTACCTTAATTCTTCATCAATTTTAGAATTTCTTGTCTTATATTGGAGCTCTCATCTTCTTCCATCTTTTTCCCTCTTGGAGTAACTTAAAATCTCGCTTGAAACCCAAGAAAAATCGAAACCCTGGTATCTTTCTTCTTTCTCCTTTTTCTCCACCGAAGGCTTGCTCTCTTCTCTCTTCTCTCTTCTTTCTTTTCTTTTCCTTTTTTTCTTCCTCATTTTCGTGTCTTTCTTCCCTCTTAAATGACAGCCAACTCCACTTGCATTTAATGAATGCAAAATGACCATTATGCCCTTACATATAAGCCTTATAACTTAAAACCTTAATTGATCTTCCAAATTTGCCCCTAAAGCAGTTTTAACACTTTAATTTTCATTTAATCCAATCAACCTATGCCATATGATCTTACCCAAATTAATATGTTAATTATTCACATCAACATGCTAATTAATTCCTAAAAAAATCATAAAATAAGTCAAAGTCCCAAAATGTCATTAAATCATGATTAACTTAGGATATTTTTCAAATCATCAAATTGAAGGAATTTGCTAAAACTTCCTTCTAGAGAAATGTTCCTCATTGTATCAATTTCATAACGCCACCAAAATCATTTAATTTTGTTTACTATTCCAAAAGTTACACCTCAAACATTTCAAGCTATTCTTATGCTAAAACATTTTCCAGCACTTTACTTCCATCCAAATATTGATATTCTTAAAGACTAAATTGGAACTCAAGTCCTTCAGAACATTTGTAGCACTATTTCTCTAGTTTAATGAAAATTAGGAATCACCTCATTTGGATGACTAGAACAAAAGTTATGTTAAAATACTTTCAGCTCTTACTAATCCAAGATTGAACACTAAACCCAAATTCAATTCAGAAATAGAAAATCTTAGGGGCTAAATTGAAATTAAATTCCTTCAGATAGCTTGTAGCCCCATGTCTCTATTTTATTTTGCATTAAGAATCAGTTTAATTGGATCTCTACAGACCAAGAATTTTCCAAAAGACTGAACCATATTCATAAAATTATCCAACTTAATTTGATTTACTCCATCATCCTCAATTTAATCTAAAAAAATTCACAATTTCCCATAAAAAATAGGGAAAGATCTTAGGAATCCAACACTTCAAAAATTGAGTCAATCGGATGTCGGACGAAAAAGTTATAAGCAAAAGATTGAAAAGGGTCGGATTAGGGAAGGAAAATAACAAAAGAACCAAAAAGGCGTTGCATCGCACGCGAGGGAACAAATGGCGTCGCATCGTGAGGGACGCACGTTAGGCGAGCACACGCGATCGTGAGGCGAGCCTTAATGCTCACCCTCGCGAGTGCTTCGCCCTCGTGAGGGCGTCGCACCTCGACAAGTTCGCGATCGCAAGCTCGTCGCGATCGTGAACTACGTCTTTCTCCCTTTTTTGTATATATATATATATAATCAAAAATTTCTAAAATTCATAACTCTTGTTCCCGAACCCCAAATTTGACACATTTGGTATCAATAAAAAGAAAAAAGGAATCTCTACAACTTCCATGAAGAACATCAAAACCAATTCAGCCTCTAAAGTGATCAAATTTCCAATCAAAGTTACTGTCCCATTTAATGCGACCCTAAAACAGTAACTCACTTCTCAAATTTCTATCTTTAAACTCAAATGTCAAAAAATGTCATACTTTATATCAATAAAAAGATGAAAAAGCAACCTACAACTTTTATGAAGGACAGGAAAATCAATTTGGCCTCTAAGGGAGTCAATTTTTCAATCAAAGTTTCTGCCTACTAATGATCATGCTAAATAGTAACAGAAACTTCTAAAAATCATAACTTCCTATTCCATGGTCCAAAAATTGCATACTTCACATCACTAGAAAAATCAAAACATAATCTAAAACTTTCATGAAGAACTTAAAAGCAATTTCAACCTCTAACTAGGTCAATTTTTCAGTCAAAGTTTCTGTCAGAATTGGTCATCCTATACCAACATCCAAACTTCCAAATTTTATATCTTCCAATTCTCACATCCATAAATAACATATGATACATCACTGAAAAGCTAGGAAAATCTTCTATGAATTTAATGTAGACCACTTAACTCAATTCAAAACATATCAGTCCACAATTTGCGTCAAAGCACAGTACACAATCCTACAATTAATGGACATTTTTCAAAAGCAAAGCAAAGCACACTTAATTTCAAATAATCATAACTTTCAATCCCGATATCGAAAAATGTCATACTTTATGGCGATAGAAAGCTCTCAACAGAAACTACAAGTTTCACGAAGATCATTTGATCAAAAACTACCTAGATCAAATCAGAAAAATTCATGAAGTTTCAGATCTAATTTGGCATTTTTTGCTACTATTCATCTCCAAAAAGTCAAACTTGCAATACCCTAAAATTTTATACTTTCACTAATCATTTCTTGCTTTTCACTTCCATTTAAAACAATTCATTCACTATCAATTTCATAAATTTCATAACACAAACTAATTTACTCAAAATGTCGAAGTCATTAAAACCAAAATCACTTCTTCTTTCATTTCACTCTAAAAACACCTACACACATACATACTCAAAAACGCCCATTTAATTTCATTTACTATTTCTAAATTTCACTTAAAGATCGGGGTTCAACACTTAATTTCAATTCGGGAATGGATAAGGCATTATTCATTAGCTTATCATGATTGTAGGTGTTAAAAATGTTTTATTTTCTTTAGTTAGTCTCCGTTGGTAGCTTAATGTGCTTTTAGCTTGAATAAGCTTGCATTCATCATTTAGCTTAAGAATTCTTAAAGTTTAAGGCAACTACTTTATAATGCAATTTCTATATAGATTTGTGCATATCATGTATTCTTGAAAGCTACTATATTTTCATCAAGGCGTATAGGCCTTTCGGTCATGCCTAAAAGATAACGTAGCCCTTCTATTAACTAATAAAACAATAAAACATTATTAAAATTCACCTACAAATGAGCTTAGTTTTGTTTCATCTTTTCTTGCTTAAGCCTATTCTCCATTTCTATAAGAAGAAAATTTACTTTCTGTGTGACATGGTCCCATTTTTAAGAACTTAATGAAACCATCTCACTATTGAATTTAAACAAGAATAACTCATCTTTGTTTAAAGGAATGTTTTTCAGTCTATATTTGCTCAACCCTCATCACTTATTTATGCACTAAATCAAATGCGGGTTTTTTTCCAATGAAATACCCTACCAAAGTGGAAGATCACTTAAAGGCCCTAACTTAATAGGTGGTGAAACTGCCAACGAATTATCATAAGCATTACTAAGGATATATTTGAGGGTGTCAAGTAATGAATCATCCATAACAACCTTATACCAATAATAATTCAGAAGAGTAGGGGAAGGAGATAAAGGGAGCAAATAGAGAAGAAAAATATGTTGGAGGAGGATGTCGAGAGTATACCAATTAAGGAAAAACTAATGAAAATTAAAGGAGTAGAGAGAAGAGGAGGACATGAAGAGAGTGAAGGGGACAAGGAAGGAAAGGCAAGGCTAAAAGTAGAGGATAACAAATGAGGAGATAAAGAAAGTTATTATTAAAAAGTTGGTACCACAGTATTGGCTGAGACAAAGGAACGAGAGTTCATCCTAAAAATATAAATAAACTAAACAAATTTTTCACTAGGGAAATCCCGCCTAAATAAGTTGCTTAAAAAATAAGGTCAAGAAAAAAAAAAGAAAAGAAAACTTAGGGAGAAGGCTAGATCATTTGTTTAGATTTAAAGTCATTACTATATAGAGAAGCTGTGACTATATTAATACATTATCAATATCTCACATTCACTTATAAATCTTCCACTAGGCTAAGCTTTTACTTACTTTTAGGTTTAGAACTTTTGGTTGTTTTTCATGTTAGATTCTAAAACAAAATTGCAAAATAAATGGCACTCGACATATTATGGATTTATTGTGAGATTTTTAAAATTTTGTTACAATAGGCAATACAAATGTAAAAGAATAATGGATAACTGTGTTAAAAAATTAACATAGAATATTTCAGGATTACGGTGAAAAAAATGATTCTTTATATATATAACTCTTCTATAAAGTTCATTAATATCTAAACTGATTAGTTTACTCCCATCTATCTTAATGATCAGTCTCAACCTGGCAGAAAGAATGATTAGTGGACATAAAACCTTCCATTCTGGCTTTATATTTGTTCAAATAAAATGCTTTGCTAATTCTACAGGTCTAAACAAAAAGATCCTTCCTTCTTCTAACTTTTTCATCTTCCCATTCATTCCTATAGGCTTTTCATCTCCTAATTCTTTCCGTTCTACCGTACAACTTTTCAAATGACTATTTTAATTGAATAAATTCAAATAATAATTAGGATAAGAAAAGATTAAAGAGAAACTTGATTTAGGTATTTTACAGAACTTTTTCTTCTCTAATAAAGTCATCAACTACAAGTTAACCTTAACAATATTATAAAGTGAAAAAATAAAACAAAAACCTTTTGAGAGGGATTAACAGGAGTACTAGCCTTCTTAGTGTCTTTCCCTTTTATAGAGAAAGCTTAGAGTTTCCTTTAACTTCTAATTACAATAAACTATGAATTGTAATCAAACTTTAACTCTAACTATAATTTATTTTTATTTTTAGTAAAATTAAATATCTTATATTTGATCTCTAAATTTTTTTTACATAAAAAATTAAATTATGTTTAGCTCAAATTAATTTTCTCTTTAATTGCTCCATATATGTTAGCCTTTTATATTCGTAAATAAATTTGTAATGATTATAAATTACAACTTTGATTTAATAAATTAAAATTCTTTTATTCTTCAATTAAATAATATATAATAAAACATTAAGACTAACGTTTAACAATATATCATGACCACCAAAATATTATAAATGTCAAAGTTATTTGATTTAACTTATCTATGCATAGTTATAATGTATAATTTAATTCTTTCATCATATAATATTTCAATTAGACATAGAGTACATAATTAGTGTCTACTCTATTAAAATCCAATAATATTTCTTCTTTATATGGAGACTCTCAACTCTCTTATCAAGCATGAAATGCTCACCAATCCAAAATTTAGATACCATGTTAAATGCAAAAAGAATGACTTGATTAACCTAGGTTTTGCAGATGATGGACTCCATAAAAAGTTATAAGGTAGCTTTTAGCAAATATAAAAACTTCTCAGGGCTACATTTCAACCTAACAAATAGTCATTTTCTCTTATCCAAAACAGATATTGTATTAGGACCTATTATCTTTCAATCAACTAAAATGCAATTCAATCACACACTTTTGTTGTATCTTGGACTACCAGTCTTTACGAAAAGACTTACTTATGTGGAATGCATTCCACTCCTAGAGAAAATATAGGAAAAATATCAGTTCATGGGTTATAATTTTCTGTCCTATGCTGGGAAGGTGTAACTCATCAAATTGGTGTTAAACTCTCTCCATATTTATTGGAGCTCTCACATATTTCTATCTAAAGGTGTCATCAAAACCATTGAAAGATTGCTCAATAACTTTCTATGGAATCATCCAAATGGTGCAAAAGAGCCAGCTAAAGTGAAGTGGGTTGATATTTGTTTTCCCAAAGATAAAGGAGGTTTAAACATAACTCCAATCAAAATCATAACTCAAGCCCTACTCCTGAAGAGACTATGGTGGATCCAAATGAATAAAAACTCACTTTGGGTGAAATGGTTCCACTCTTATTTTCTCAAAGAAAAAGGCCTATGGAGCATTAAAAAATCTGCCTCATACTCTCATTTTCTCTACCAAATCCTAAAATTGAGGGACAAAGTTCGAGAAGATATCTCTTGCAAAATTGGGAATGTTACCTTGTCATATGTCTGGTTTGACAACTGGTCTAGCTCGGGACCTCTCATACACTGTTACAACAGCCTATGTAGCCCCCAAACCTCTTTACTCAAACTTAAACTTAGCTCCATGATTTCAAAGGGCACATGGAACTTCCCTCAAAACTTGAGGCATCTCCAACCATCCTATCTACCTCAACCAACCTCTTTGGATACTTTCTACTGGCAGAGTCAACCTATTCTTAAACTCAATAACAAGACCACTAAAGATTTGCTAAGAAGTAGGAAACAGAAGGTGGAATGGTATAGAATTATTTGGAGCAAGACTTTGACTGCAAGAGTATCTTTCATATTATGGTTAACAATCCAAAATAGATTGAATACAATATACAGGATTCCCTATCTACAAATGGACAGAACATGTCCAATGGGCCATATCCATATGGAAACAAGAGATCATCTCTTCTTCACATGTCCTTACAACAACAATGTATGGGATTCTATAACTAGCAGATGTCTATGGCTAAATCCTGGGCACACCATCACAGAGATTGTACAAAAACTTATCCAACCATTCAACCCATCGAATTCAACCCCTCGAAGCCCAAATAGACAGATTAATATTTTATCCTTGGGGCTCTGTGTATATGGGTTGAGAAAGGAAAGGAACCTCAGAAGATTGGGTGGAACCTACTCGTCCAAAGATGTTCTTGTATCTAAAATCCTAAGAGAACTATGATAGCTCACCTTACCCAAAATTCTCAACCAAACATGCAACAAAATTATTGTAGCCTCTCTGAATGTATACCTCAAGTCTAAGCTCAGAATATATTCAACACATGTGCATGTAAGACAATTAGAGGAAGTACAAAACTAAAAAAGCAGTAAAGGATAATGTAAGCTATTACCTAATTGGTCAAGTCTAGGTCAGCCTTGAAACCAACAAATCTCCATGATTTCCTCTTCTCTTGTCATTGTCCTTCTACAGCAGTATACACCTAATTTGGGAGATTTAATATCTATGGCTACAGAAGGATTAAAGAGGGAGGATGCATAAAGATAAAATTTCTTACCTTTAGTAAGGTGGAAGGAAACCGATAAATGAAGCTAGCTCTAATCGCATAGCCCTAATTTGAAAATACTAGAACCTTTGACGTGTAGATTAAGAGATCCTTACCTCTGCTACAAACGACTATGTTTAGGTATAATGAATGCAGTTGTTAGTGCTACAATGTTGTTCCAGTTGAGCTGATAGAGTAATGTCGTTTTATTGTTGGCTTTTGTTGTAAAAAACTAAAGAGAGGATAGATCCTCTATGAGAACTATTCTTTAATCCTACTTTATCAATGCAATTCTTTAAAAAAATTTTAAAAAAAGGTTATAATTGAAAACAACATTTTCAAATATCAATTCACTCTTATAAGAAAATTCTTAAATCATTACTAATCAATAATAATATAACATTCTCCCTAATTCTTTTAAGTTGATATATCATTTATTGACTTACTGAACTATTTATATCTATTTCATACTATATCGAAGTACTTCCAATTAAACCTTAATAGAATAGGTCAAAAATAACATCAAACCATAGTAATTCTCATATAAGATACTTTAACAATCCCAGTCTAAGAATTAATTATATAATCATCATAAGAAGGATGTCGACAGAAAAATGTTTCATTCAAGAGCTTCATT
>JANITW010152580.1:0-11265 GCA_027564335.1 Erythroxylum williamsii | reverse complement strand
CGGGAAAGTCCCGGGAACAAAAATTTTTGTTTTCCGCTGCCGGTACATGTGATGTACCTCCCGGGATTTTCCTACATTACCTACATGTTGTAGTGATACTCTCGTTTCCCTAATAGGGTATTCTTCCGAATCTTGAAAATTATTTGCAAATTTTGGGTGAGTTTTACGAATTCAATGAGTGACCATCATCGATGGCTCACCCAGCCACACAACACATAATTCACATTTCACATTATTTCACATTTCACATTCAATGCACTTAATCATTCATATTATGCATATGCAGTGCACTTGGGACTCACTTTCCATTTGTTACTTTATTATGACCGAGTGTCAAAACTGTCCCATACAGGGCTCATTGATAACTTTCCCTTATCCGTGTGGGGGGTATAAGGTTCATTAAATGTTGAGCCTGAGGCTCTAAATCACTTTTGAGCTCAAGGCTAATTTTCACTCATTAAGTTTTAAGCTCTGATCGGTGGCTACTCTGGTCACAGCAACTATTATGTTTCATGCATTCATGAAATGAAATGCATCAGTCACATTTGCATTGTTCCATTTAATCTAATTCCCATATCATCGGACCTTAATCCAGCATTCAACATTAAGTTGAGAATCACACTTTAACTTACTTGCAAATGCACATTCAACACACATTTAACAATCACATTAAGTACACTTATTTCTTCTCATTCACATATAAGCAACACTTCAATATTTAATTCATACATCACATTCATCGGACCTTCTGTCTGAAACCATCACAGCCAATCACATACACATAATGATTTAGTAGTCAATTAATACAAAATTCAAAATAACAAACAATAAAGTGAGACCATCTCAATCTACTCATAGTACGTTCCAAATTAGCATTTGCTTTCAATTTCTAGATACGCCTGTATGCAGGCATTTTTTCTGCATGTCCCATTTAGGCAATACACGTTTCACACATATAACATTTATGCAATACACAATTTAGTAGAGAGGAAATAGAGTCTCTATATATGTATATGAATATGTATGTATCACTATCAATTTTCTGTTTAACTCATAATATCTCCTCTTCATTCCTATTTCATTTTAGCTTAACTTTTCATAATCATCGAAAATAAAAGCATTCACTATGTATATTCATCACATTTCCTACATTACTGCACTTTCCATTTTTAGCATTTTCAACAATTTTTATTCAATTCACTTTCTTCTTCTAGCTATCACTTTAATCTTACTTTCTCAGATCTAAATATCATCATACACTTTTTCATTTCTCTTTCAACTCCAAAAATCATTTCTACAATCTCTTATAACATTTTGATCATTAAATCCAAAGAAAATCATATATATATGGCATGCTCAAAATATGCTCACTCATTTTCCGGCAAATTTGAATATCACTATTCTTAACCATTTAACAGTGAGCTAACGTGATGCATGCTTCATGTCATACAGAATATAGAATCAAAACAGCTTACTTATTTAAAGCTCTAACATCTTCAAATCACGTGAACCTTAGTTCCTCATGCAACCACATACATCAACTTAAAAGTTGACAAGAGGGGTTCGATTTCTTGGGATAGAAGAAAGAAATATCAAAGTGGGGGTGACAACACACAGAAGAAAACAAGATTTATTTTTGGTAAATATTTGATGAAAAACTCTGTGTTGGAGAAACACTAGAGAAAGAAATGAAGGCAAGTACAGTAACTTGTCTTTCAAGGTTATTAAAACTCAACTTTAAAGCTGGGACACCTGTCCATTTCTTAGCCACTTATCCACTTCCCTTAGGAAAGCTCACTTAAGTATGATTTGTACTTAAGCTTATAACCTAATAAAACCACAGAAACACTATTCATAACCCATTAAATGACTTCCAGATTTTTCCATAAAATATCATTTCGGGTCAACTTTGCCAGTTCTTTTTGACACTAATACTGAAGTTATTTTGCAACACTTTCTTCTAGAAACATGTTCCCCTGTGTCTTATGAATCCAATGGCTCAAGAATCACTTCACTTGGAGGTTAGATAACAAAGACAGATGCTATCTTCTAAAGTATCAAAAATGGAGCAGACGATATACAGGCGATAGTGTACAAAAGGTCAAACATAAAAGAAGCAGAAAGTCAAACATAGACGATATGATGTCATCACAGACGATATGATGTCATCACAGATGGTACATTTTATAGACAATATGACATCATCATAGATGATATGACATCATCACAGATGATACATTTTTATAGACGATATGACGTCATCACAAATGATATTATATATACTCTTGAATATCTTCACTTATAAAGATTATAACTTCCAACTCCAATGTCCAAAATGTTCATACTATATACTGTTGGAAAGATAAAAGAAAGGTATACAATTTTCTAGCAGACAACTTTGTCTAAATATATCTAGATCAATCCAAAATTTGCCCTAAATTCAGAATATGAACTTTACATTCCTCCACCAATGTACTACACCTAGTTCTCAACTTCATCACAAAGTTTTAGATTCTTCAAGATAGAATTTAAATTTGATGTCTTCATAAGAAATGTAGCCATATGTTTCTAGTTTAATCCAAATAAATAATCATCTCATTTAGATAACTATAGAAAATGTTACGGCTAACAGACCAAAGCACACTCAGTGAACATTTTCTAGATCAACTACCAATTTTGTTTCCAAAATCTTTCCTTATCACAACTCATACCAAAATCACTTTTTCTACTCCCTCTACCTCTCATTTTTAATAAAATCACATTTAAAATCAATTATACCTGGAAGTTGTCAACGAATGCATGTACCATTATTTTTATGTGTAAGGATTCAATATTTATGTGCATATATGCTAACATCATGCATAAGCAAGAAAATCATTTCCTTAATCTCTCTTTGAGCTCACATATACCAAATTTTCGGGTCCTATAGGATGGGAACGGGATGTTATATTTAAGCCAAAATAGAACAAATACAGGCAGCATACATGACTCATTTATGCATAACTAAAATCGAAAACATTATTTTATGCAATAAAAATCATCTTATGCACTCCAAGTGCAAAGTTGTTAAAAAGCATAGTTTTAGAAAAAAAAACATTATTCTTTTACACTTTAAGTATAGGTTTGTTGAAAACAATGTTATTTATTAAAATAAGTTTCAAAACAATGTTGTTTATTAAATACATCAGTATACTAGCATCTATTTGAGATTCAGTTCCACTATGCATTACCTAGGTTCAAAATTCACATACAAGTCATCATGCATGTCTTAGGATGTTCTAATCCTATTTGAGAGATATGGTTTCCCCAACTCACCTCAAAAGAAGATGACCCCTCTTTTAACTTCAATAATTCTTAGTACGAGCTCCTTGATTTATAGCTCCTGAGCATTTATACATAAAAAGAACATACAATGTATTGACTACTTAAACATGAATTTCATATTTATACACCATCACATAAGTGTATAAAACACAATATCACTCTCTTTAAGCTATAGGATATGACTATTAAGCTTCTCACATGATTACTTCCTCACTATTCACATTAACTTTTTTTTTGCATTTTCTAAGGCATTTAATGCCTTTAATCCAATACTTATTTCAAAACATAATTAAGCACATTTTTATCCAAGTACATTAGGCCATTATTTATTAATCTAAGCAACAATTCAAGTTTACTCTAAGTAAACATGAAAGCCGCTTTCAATGTATATAATTTCGAATCCTTAAATCCTAAGCCCAAGTTTACTTAGACATTTTATCAAACACCTAATGTGCATAACTTTCAAGCCATATTTTAAAGGCTTTATCATGGTAATTAATGCTCCTATCTTGTCATATAACAAATATTTCCTATCTACAACATATTTCACCACTCCATTCAATCTAATTGCCTTCATTTAAGCCATATTCATCATAATTATACAACTCACCACATTAATCCATTCCTTCTTACATCATTTCGACTAAGCCTATCCAATATACTTCTTCTCCATTTTTCATTATCAATTCACATTATACATGTACAATTAACACCATAAAATCCATTTAGACTGTCAATTTCAAAAGATATTCAGAAATACACAAACTTTCACCAAAAGGGGACATTTTAGTTTTGGATTAAAGAACCATCTCCATGATACATTTCATTCATATAAACCATGTTTTATGCATATTCAAGCATGAAGAACAACATATCTTAACACCAAACTCAAACTCCTAATGTAGAGAGAGATGAGACAAAATTTACCTAAACTTTCCTTTGATGATATCTTCAAATCCTTTGAGAATTTCTCAAATCTAATGATAGATTTGAGTTCCTTGACCCCAAATTAGCTTAAAACAACTTGATTTGGGTTAAAGAATCAAAACAAAGGGGTAACATTAGTAATAGCCGAAAATTAGTCTCCTCCTCCTCTCTTCTCCTTTCTTCTTCTTTCTTTTAACTAAAAAACATGTTTTTAGTAATAGGTTGCACGACCTTACATAGAGAAGGGTCTAGAATATTGACTCTTCTTTGACCAAAATATGGTGAAATTACTTTTTTGCCCTTACGTTATGTGAAATTATCATTTTACCCTCCAAACTTTTCCAAAATTTGCAATTAAGCCCAAAATTTAGGAATCACCAAAATTTTTATTTTTATTTTGGTCCTTAGAATTTTGATAATAATAATAATTAAGCCCCTTAACTTTATAAAATTACATATTTTCCTCTAAGAATTGAAAAATTACATTTAAGTCCTTTGACTTTTAACAATTGGCAAATAAGCCCTTATGTACATTAATCTTTCCAGTTAAGCTTTCTGAGTGTCTAATAAGTCTATAAAATCATGTCTAATCACCTCTAAGGCATTAGAACACATTTAACTCAACCAACATGGTCATATCCATCCAATGGACTCGGTTTTACACACTTGGAAGCTTATATGTTGGAAAGCTCTAAGATTTCGCATACCGATGAACTCTAAGTTCATGTAAGATCATATAACATTATAAATCACAAACATATATACCCAAAAGGATTTAAATTGTTGGAATCCCATTTCCAGAGTCCAACTCCTTGCTTTGATACCAAAATTGTTAGGAACCAACTCTGGAACCCAACCCTTTGCTTTGATACCACAATTGTTTGGAACCCACAGATTCTGAAACCCAACTCTTGGTCTAATACCACAACTGCTGGGCACTGATTCCGAAACCCAACATTGGAGCCATTATAAAACATATGCTTATGCTTGTTACTATGCATGGTTATTCCAATTAACCCTCATTAGTCATCCTCAGTTCATCTTCATTCTCAGATACCATAAGTGCCCCATTTCTAAATTATTCTTATAATGAAGCAAATATTCTATGCTTAAATTCCATCAAGAAATTGAAATTCCTAGACACTGAATTAACACCCTATTTATTCAGAAAATTTGAAATCCTATGTCTTTAGTTTATTGTAAAACAAGAACCAACTCATTTGGAGCTCTAAAGATCAAGATATCATTAAAATACCGAAGTATGTCCAGTAACATATCCAATTGATACTCTTCCAACCGATACCCTTACTTTGATATAATAAATCTATTTGAAATTAATATAAAAAGCTATAAATTTTTATAAAGAGGTAGAAAATTTTGTTAGGAATACATTGTTTCAAAAATTAGGTCATTTGAAGGTTGGATGACAAAGTTATGGTCGAAAGAATCAAACATGATTTTGTCCTTAATCATATTGAACCTATTTTAGGACAATTGGCATGACTTTCACTAGAGACATCAGATTAGGATCATCTTTGGACAGTTTCAAAGAGAACTTCTAAATCTACAATTTCATGAAGACCTTGAAGAGATATTTTTTCATATAGAGGGTCAAAAATGAATCAGATCAAGGCTTGGTCATTGGTCAAAAATGGATCAGACGAAGGCTTGGTCAATGATGAATCAGACGAAGGCATGGTCATTAGTCAAAGATGGATCATATGAAGGCTTGATCAATGATGAATTAGACGAAGGCTTGGTCAATGATGAATTAGATGAAGTCTTGGTCATTGGTCAAAGATGGATCATACAAAGGCTTAGTCAATGATGAATTAGACGAGGTCTTGGCCAATGATGCATCAGACGATGGCTAGGTCAAAGATGCATCAGACGATGGCTAGGTCAAAGATGCATCAGACGATGGCTTGATCAAAGATGCATCAGATGATGGTTAGGTCAAAGATGCATCAGACGATGGCTAGCTCAAAGATGCATTAGACGAGGTCTAGGTCAAAGATGCATAAGACGAGAGCTTGGTCAAAGATGCATCAGACGAAGGCTTGGTCAAAGATAATCGGACGAAAGGGTTCTGCAGGATCTTCCTCACATCACCAAAAGTTCTAAATCACTAACTACACTCTCTAGAGCATCTCCATTTATAAAGATCATAATTTTCGACTTTGATGTCCAAAAATTCCATACTATATATCGTTGGAAAGCTTGAAAGATAAGCTACAACTTTCTAGAAGACAACTTTGTCAAATTTAGCCTAAATCAATACAGTTTTTCCTTAGAAGTCAGAACATAAATTTAACCTTATGAAAGACTTGAAAATTTTCCCAAATTCGCTTCGTTTAATGCAATATCATTCTTATCCATTCAGCTACATCTCATTATTCATAATTCCTATCTTTCTTTTCCATAAATCAATACAAAGTTGATAACTTCTTCAAGTATACCTAATTTCAACTCACATCATCTATACACAATTTATATTTCATTAACACCAAGGATAAGAGTTTACAAAGCTTTAATGACATTTCAAGCCATATTACACTATCGATATCGAAATCCAAAATACAAAAGATACAAAACCCAATAATTCTATAAATGCGTCTAAAGTCTTGCTTTTACAAAATCTAACTTAATTTACAAAAACATTGCAAAGGTAGTATGATGCCTTGACTCTTGGTTACTAGATCTCATTTTCTGTACCTGAAGATGCGACAAAAAGGGGGGAGAGCTTGAAAGCTCGTGGGTAACAAGTTTATAACGGAGAATAAGCAAAATCGTTGAATTGTTAATTTGCTGTATAAAAGTCATAATAAATCCATAAAACTCTTTGGTCTCAAATTCTAAGTCAAATTCACAATTCTATCTCAAAACTCATAGTTAAAATATCATCACATCAACATAGCATATACATTTAACCATCAAAACAGAACACTCAAATTATGCAACATACTTGACAATTCAAAGATGCAATGCAAAAACAAATGACTCAAGGGTTCCATTGAATGAAATGACGAAACTGAAGTTTACACCATGAACAAAATGAGTTCTTTCTTCTTCAGATCTTATATGCCACAAGCTGGTAGCTAGAAGAAGGCTCTTTTCAACATGCACGTGATGAGCGAAATGTTCCACTCTTGCCCAAACAAAAGCACATATTCATGCTCAAATCATTTCATCATACTTTCATGCTTATTCTTCTTTTTCGAATATACAAAATGCCATGACTTTGTTCAAGGCATAACATAAAATGTTTCAATGCATTTCCATCTTTATTTCGAAATTCATCAACAAAATTCATATACCAACACATAAAGATTTCTCAAATCATTTAAATAGAAATCATGCAACATTTATTAAAACAAATGAATTCATTTAATTCTCTTGATTCAAAAGAAAACATTAGTGACTCATACTCTATTATAAACATGGAACCCACATTGAATTCCTTGCTTAAGAAATTAGCTTAAGAATGTCTTTCCTCTTGCTCCTTTTGCCTCTCTTGATCTCCTTCTTGAATCTTCACCAAATGAAATGAGTATTAGTTCAAATGGAAACTCTTCTCTTCCTCTTCCTTTTTTCCTTCTTGAACAACCTCAAAATCTCTCTTGAAGGCTAAGAAAATTAAAACCCTAGCTTGTTTTCGCTTCTCTCTCTCCTTCTCTTCTTCTCTTTGTATTTCTCTCTCTTCTTCATAACACTGTCTCTTTTTCTCTTAAATTTTCATTCTTCTCTCTTCTTAAAATGCAAGACCACAATTTCTTCTTCCAATTCTACCCTTAAGGAGTGTGAAATGCCTAATTTGCCCTTCCTTCCATGCCTTATGTCTTTTATACGTAAGTGTCTTGCCAAAAATACCCTTGAACATTCTTTTAACCTTAACACTTTAATTCCATTAACCCATGAAATAAATCCTACTAACTTTGACATAATTAAATAATTCCAAAATGATTAATTTATCAAAACCTCACAAATTATTTAAATCATGCATAATAAAAAAATTCGAGGGCCAACATAAATACATCTTTGAACTCATATATAGCCCAATATATATCAATATACAGTAGTATCTCCAAGTAAAGAACAATAAAAATAGGTTCAGAGAGTTCGGTGTTATAAGTCCTCCCCCTCTCAAAAGAGTTTCGTCCTCGAAACTCCCAAGTATATGACATAAATAAATGGGGTACTCTCGTCTCATAGTATCCTCAAGCTCCCATGTCATCTCCTCGATCCTGTCGCTCTTCCAAAGAACTTTGACTGTGGGTACCTTCTTACTGCGTAATATCTTTATCTACCAATCCAAAATTTGAACTGGTTTCACCTCAAAAATCATGTCTTCTCTCAATTCTACTGGACGTGTCTCAAAAACATGAGTTTGATTCGATAAGTACTTTTTAAGCATCAAGACATGGAACGCATTAGAGATCTTATCCAAGTCTGGTGGCAATTCCAATCGATATGCCACAGTCCCGACATGCTCCAGGAACCGGAAATATCCGATATATTGAGGGTTCAGTTTTCCTCGACTCTAAAATTTAATAATACTTTTCTATAGTGATATCCGAAGAAAAACCATGTCACCAACTGCAAACTCTAATGGTTGTCTTCTCTTATTCGCATAACTCTTTTGACGATCTTGGGTGACTTTCATCTTCTATTAAATGATTTTTATCTTTTGAGTGGTGACTTCTATCAATTCATCTCCTTCGATTTTGGTTGTACCAACCTTATCCCAATACAGAGGTGTCCTACACTTTCTCCCATAAAGTGCTTCATATGGTGACATACTGATACTTGTCTGATAACTATTGTTATAAGCAAACTCTATCAAAGGCAAATGCCTGTCTCAACTCCCTTGGAATTCCATCACACATGCTCTCAACATGTCCTACAGTGACTGAATGGTCCTCTCTGACTGACCATTGGTCTGAGGGTGGAAGGTAGTACTAAACTTCAATTTAGTCCCTAAATATTTCCAGAATTTTGACCAAAATCGTGAGGTGAATCTCGAATCCCTTTTGATATTATAGAAACTGACACTTTGTTCGGCTTCACAATCTCATTGATATACAACTTTTCCAATCTCTCTAATGAGTAGGTTGTGTGGACAGGCAGAAAATGAGCAGACTTCATCAATCTATTCACTATAACCCAAATAGCATCGTGACTCTTCGATGTGCGAGGTAGTCCAACTACAAAATTCATTGTCATATGTTCCCATTTCCATTTCGGAATAGGCAAAGCGTATAATATACTTGCTGGTTTCTAATGCTCTACCTTAATTTGTTGATAGGGAAGACATCTGGCTACAAATTCCACTATCTCTCTCTTCATCCTTGGCCACCAATAACTCTTTTTAAGATTTCAATACATCTTGGTGCTACTAGGATGCATAAAATAATTTGAACTGTGAGCTTTCTCTAAGATAGCTCACCTAAGACCCTAGTCAATCGGCACACAAGCTCTGTCTCTGAAGACTAACAACCCGTTTTCTCTCAGTCTAAACCCTTCACTCTCTTTGGATGGCAATTTCTCCTGAACGACTCTTAACTCAGGATCATCGACCTGTGATCTTCTGATCTCATCAAATAATGTCAACCGAACTTCAAACTATACTAGCAATGTTCCTTCATCCTCTGTCACTAAGAATCTAACCTCAAGGCTCCGCACACATCAAGTGTGTCATGTAAGGATCTTGCCTAACAGTTACTATCAAACAGGACTTACAACTTAATGCATCGGCTACCACATTTTCTTTTCCTGGGTGATATTCAATTATTAAGTCATAATCCTTAATCAATTCCAACCATCTCCTTTGTTTGAGGTTTAGCTCAGTTAGTGTCATAAGGTACTTTAGACTCTTGTGGTCGGTGTACATACGACAAGTCTCCCCATAAAGATAGTATCTCCAAATCTTGAGTGCAAATACTATCGCTGCAAGCTCCAAATCGTGTGCAGGATAATTTAGCTCATGCTTCTTCAACTTTTTAGAAGCATATGCAATCACTCACCTGGCTTGTATAAGTACATAGCCAAGTCCCTGGCGATTGACATCACTATATACCTCATACCCAATTCCTTGGGTAGGTAGGGCAAGCACTGGTGCAGTAGTTTATCACCTTTTCAGCTCTTGGAAACTCGCCTCACATTTATCATCCCACTGAAATTTTACCCCCTTCCAGGCAAGCCTCGACAAAGGGGATGCAAGTATTGCGAGATCCTTAACAATTCTCTGGTATTAACCAGCTAACCCTAGAAAATTGCAGACTTCTATCACATTCTTAGGTTGTTCCCATTCAAGTATAACTTCCAATTTTTTCTAGTCCAAAAAAATACCTTCCCTTGATACAATATACCCAAGGAATCCTATCTCCCTCAACCAAAATTCACACTCTGAGATCTTCGCATACAACTGTCTTTCGCAAAGTATTTGCAGTACAATTCAGAGATGTCTAGCATGCTCCTCTTCATCCTTACAATAAATCAAAAGATCATCAATGAAGACTATGATAAACTGATCTAAATAAGGATGTAACACCCTGTTCATAAGTCCATAAATACTGTAGTTGCATTTGTCAATCCGAACGGCATCACCAAAAATTCATAGCGTCCATACCTTGTCTGGAAGCAGTCTTATGAACATCATTCTCATCAATCTTCAATTGATGGTACCCAAATCTCAAATCTATCTTTGAGAATACTGTAGCTCCTCTTAACTGATCAAACAAGTCATCGACTCTGGGGAGTGGATATTTATTCTTAATGGTAACCCTATTTAACTGTCGATAATCAACACATAAGCAGAGGGTCCTATCCTTCTTTTTGACAAACAATATTGGTGCTCCTCATGGTGAATGACTTGGTCTAGTGAAGCTCTTATCCAATAACTCTTATAATTGAATCTTCAACTCTTTCAATTCTACTGGTGCCATGTGATACGGTGGTATAGATTTTGGTGTCATTCCTGAGGCCAAGTGAATTGTGAAATCAAACTCTCGATCA
>JANITW010152567.1:0-11268 GCA_027564335.1 Erythroxylum williamsii | reverse complement strand
TCATTAGACATCATTTTTCTTAGCAATTTTATTTTTAACAATTATGTTATTTCATTAATTTTTATTTGTTGTGTTAATTTTAGTTGGTGTATATTAATAATTAGAATTTATAAAGTTAGGCTAATATGAAAAAATTTAAAAATTTGAAAATTTTATTATAACTTTGGTTAAAATTACAAATTAAAAAATTAAAAATTTTATTATTATTTTGTGAAGATAGAACTATAATTATAAAATTGAACGATTATTTTTGTAATTAACTCATCAAATTTTTTAATAATAGTTACCGTTATTTTCATTTGGAAGACAAGGCTTACACGCGTTATTGATTGTGTTAAAGTCTACGCCGACGAACCAAATGCGCGTCATTTAAGCTTCGAAGCATTTCTATTCCTTTCACTTTAAGCCTTCTCTCGATTCACCTGTTTCTTTGTGGATTTGAGAATTCATCGATCGGCGTTCTTTAGCCTCTATCTCGCTCTCTGTATCTGTCGATCTCTCTCCGGTAAGGCTTTACGTTACTCGTGTCTTTTCAGGGGAGAGGCGGCCATTAGCGGTTCAGATTTCGGCTATCTAGGGTTTTTATTTGCTTGCGATCAATTCTGTTTGAGATTTTCCTGCTCTTTTTCCGTTTGTTGTGTTTTGTTTTCCTTTAATTTATTCTTCTGTTTGATATTAATTTGTTGATAAGAGGTTAAAAAACAAAAGATTCGATAATTCGCTGGTGTGAAGTTTTTGGGGGTTTAGGGTTGGGGTTTCTGCGGAATTGATTGTGTTTGATATTGATTGAGAGGGACTTTGGTTCTTAATAACATGGCGGCAGGAAGGGTCGATGTGTCAAGGAGACACGAGTCTTACAGGTACTCCAAAAGAGATTTTGAACGTCGCCAAAGCGGTGGTCGTGATGTGGGTTTGAATCAGGGGTTGGTGCATGAGAAGGAATGTTTTGCCTCGTCAGGCCTGCGCAATTTGGACTATAGGAGGAGTGGGTTTAATTGTCGTGATGAGGAGCGAGAGTTGGGTGAGTTTTGGAGGGGAGATGCCCAGAATTCTTGCCCTAGGTCAAAGGATGGCGAAATATCAAGTTCTCAAGATGGGGTTCAGTTGCCTCCAGAGAAGAAGAGGAAGTTTTCTCCTATTATATGGGACATAGTGGACAAAAATGTGAGGAGCTCGTCAGAAAAGAGGATTGATTCGAAGAGCAATACTCTCTTGGCTCCTCAATCTTCACGAAGCCCTTTAGATCATGGATCAAATGTTACTTATGATAGGAGCCTCAGTAAGGATCCTGTCTCTGAAATTCAGATTGGAGGAGAATCTGTAGTCATTTCATCTTCACTGGTTCTTGAAGAGGAGCATGGGACTAATGGTAAGTTACAAGGAGAAAGAGAGCATGAGACTACTGAAGTGCGGAACATATATATGTCGCGATGGGCGTCTGACGATGATTCTCCTTTATCCAATCATGAAGATATGTCTGGTAAGACTTTTAATAGGAAGAGCTCCAGCCCTGAGAGTGGGGAGTTTCTCAGAGAAGAATTAGATGGAGAACAAGCAAGGCTATCTGTACACAGTGAAAGGGATGTTTTGGAGAATGATAATCTCATGGAAGTTGACTCAATTCATGATGAAGATTTGGAAAGCGACCAAGTAGAATCTATCAGTGACTCCTTTCAAGTTGGAGAGTCTGAAGATGCTACTCATAGAAGTGTGAATATGCTCGAGTGTTGTAGAAGTGTGTTTGAGTATGAAAGGCTTAATGAAATTAATGAAGGGACATATGGGAAAGTGTACAGAGCTAGAGATAAGAAGACTGGGGAAATTGTGGCATTAAAGAAAGTCAAGATGGCTTTGGGGAGAGACAGAAACTTGGAAGAATATGGCTTCCCGTTGACTGCACTTAGGGAAATTAACATTCTGTTGTCTTTTCGCCACCCTTCAATTGTCAATGTAAAAGAAGTTGTTATGGATGACCATGATGGTGTGTTTATGGTGATGGAGTACATGGAACATGACCTCAAGGGGATGATGCAGATGATGAAACAGCCATTTAGCACAAGTGAGGTTAAATGCTTGATGCTACAACTACTGGAAGGTATCAAACATCTTCATGATAATTGGGTTCTCCATAGGGATTTGAAAACTTCAAACCTTCTAATGAACAATCAGGGTGAGTTGAAAATATGCGACTTTGGGATGTCACGCCTGTATGGGAGCCCATTGAAACCTTACACTTCTCTGGTAGTTACCATGTGGTACAGGTGAGATATGCTGCATGTACTGCTTTGTATAGCTTTATATTCGTCTTTTGTATGGATGATGCATATTTTCAGCTTTTTGTGTTTTTTAAAATATCTGGATATAAATGATGCTAAGTTGATATATTTATTTGTCTACAGGGCTCCTGAACTTTTGCTTGGAGCCAAAGAATATTCAACAGCAGTTGATATGTGGTCAGTTGGTTGCATAATGGCTGAACTTTTGACAAAGGAACCTCTATTCCGAGGGAGAAATGAAGTTGACCAACTTGACAAGGTAATTGAGTTATGTTGGTATCTTGACACCCATTGACTTTTAGTTTATTGTCTCCAGAGCAGTTATATTGGAAATTTAAAACTGCAGATTGTCAGAATGCTTGGAGCACCAAATGATAAGATTTGGCCTGAGTTTTCCAAACTGCCAGGAGCAAAAGCAAAATTTGTCAGGCAACCGTAAGTATCTTTGTGCTTCCTGATCTTGTTCTTTCCTTATTAGCTTGCATAAGAAGGATGCTGGTCAAGGTAGTTCATTGATATAGGTGTTTGTACTCAGGTATAATATGCTGCGAAAGAAGTTTCCTGCAACTTCCTTCACTGGATCTCCAGCACTTTCTGATTCAGGCTTTGATTTATTAAACGGCCTTTTAACTTACGACCCTAAGAAGGTAGCTACTGTTTAGTGGTTTTATGCTTAATCTTCTTGTTGTTCCATCGTTCTTAACTTTTCTTGGTCATTATTCTTATAGATTTCATTGATGATGCAGAGAATAACAGCAGAGGCAGCGCTAAACCATCCTTGGTTTCATGAAGTTCCTTTACCCAAATCAAAAGAGCTAATGCCCACTTTTCCCCCGCTCTCTGCTAAGAAGAGGTAGCTGATCAGTTAAAATTTGATCTTCTTACAGAAGAAGATTATGGGAACCACTCTTTGACTTTTTGTGTATAGTTTTTTTTTCCTCCTTTGTGCTACTAATTTGAAGAATGCATAGAAGAATTGAGAGCCCAGGTTCCCAGATGAAAGAGGTCAAGGAAACAGTGCTGGAAGACCAGAAAGAAGAATAGACAAATCTTCAAATAATTGTTTTAAAAGAAAAAGATAGCTGCATCCATCTGTGGTTGCAATGAACCATTGATGTTCTGAGATGCAGAGTCTTGAATGCCAACCTTGTATTCTTGAATCAACTTGGATTCATGTTCTGTAAATAATTCGCACCTCTTGTTTCTTTTCTCCTCCCTTTTCTTGTCAAACAGCTACTCACCTGTTTCGTGATTATTGAATTTTTGTTTGCAAGAGATAATTGGTGTAACCCAAGAGGAGTAATCTGCTCAAAGTGTTTGTTTTTCCCTCCTGTTAATTTCTTTGCCCTGGCTGTCCTAATGTTGTCAAATGGAGGTTGGAACTTGTATAGGTGAATTTCTGTTTCTTTTTCGTTTTCTTCTTCAAAGGTTGAAACTTGATTCCATTTTGTTTTTCAAGCTATAGAGCCTTTTCTTTTTATTCTTCCATTATTGCCTGTTCCGTGTTTTGACATATTCAGATTCCTCGATCAATGAGCTCTATAAGTAAGAAACTGCAATTATTGTTGCTGAACAGGATTGAAATCCTTGTTCAAATTGGGAAAGTTTGGGAAAGGAGACAATCGACTGAAGGAAGTAAAAGAAGAGGAGGGATGGTCTTTGTTATAAGGAATCATAAGGTTATGCATACACTTGCCATGACCCTTTGAATTATATTATTCATGTATTTCAAAAGATTATATATAGTTTTGGGGTGGAATTACTTCAAACTTAATCTGATATGAGATGTGCTCCAACTTTGTTTAGGCAGTCCCACATGATGTATTTCTGATGTTTTTTACGACAGTAACAATGTTTAGTACCAATAAACGCCTCTTCTTGTGCCATTAAACCTTTTGTCCAGCATCGAAATTCTTTAGCACATAATGAAGCCAAGAAAAGAGCGGGCAGAGAGCTTTCGACATTCTTGTGAATTCAAATTTGATAAGTCATTTTTGAATTTTCTGGTAAGAATTCCAATTGTTGATGCCATGTTAATTCATTTGAACTAGCCATAATGTGATGCATTTGTGTCTGCAATTAAATATGGCATAATAAATTGTTACAGCTTGCATGAATTGAATCCATTATAGTATCAATACGAATGGAAATTAATGTTGATAATTCAGTGGGATGTTGTCAATCAACGGGTACCGATCCTCTAAAGGATTTGGAGATGTACAAACACTAGTGGCTGGTGGATAGAGATTGGGTGAGCGGAGTGAAATGTCTAAAATGGACCCTTGCTGGACTTGAATGGATGTGAAATCGTCATTGCTGTTTTTTTTCCATGGAGCAGCTCGTCGTTCCAATTGTTTGCTAGGCTTTGGTCCCATGTAAATCATAACAAATTGACGTAAATGATGACCATTTTAAATCCCCTCGGGGCCGTTCAAATCACGTCCAAGAATAGAGATATGGCAGAGCAGCTTTTTGAGAAATTTGACCAAATAAATACCAACAGGATGGACCCCTTCACAGAGACTAGGAGAAAAGAAAGATATGTACCCCGAGCTTCTCTCGTGTATTCACTAATTAGCTATTGGAGGGAGCAAGCATGGTGTGGATGGACTCCAAATCGGCTAAGAGTACAGAGCCAGCCTGAGTAGCTACTTCCGAGCCCCTGCATTAATGGTTCATGTGCCCAAATAATACCAAAATGTATGCTTGAAGTGTATGCTATTAACCCGACAAGCCAACTGTAGAGGTTACGTTACCTACCAGTCACAGGCGGAAAATGAAGATGAAGCAATTTGACAACTCCAAAAACAAATGCCCTAAAACGAAAGTTGGCAAATAATAAGATACTACATACTAGAACCGAACTCTTATGGGCTTGAGGATTGCTTGTTAAATGCTTGAGAAAAGTAGAAAACAGTGGCAAGCTTTTTGTACTTTTGATTTCGGTTCAGTTATAACCGTGTCATTAGAGAATGCTCAAGGAAAATAACACCCGATCATATGCACTTTATGGATTAAGTACTATAATAACATTTATACAATATGGAACAGAGAAATCCTAAGCACTATAATAGCACATATACACTATGGAACAAAGTGAAATCCTTCTCAACCCTCCACGACGTCTCGTCGTAAAAAGAGAGAATTTTATTTATTTCTATTAATATTATTTCTCACATATTTTATATATAAACAATAAATACAATTAATATAAAAAATTGTTAATCATCAAACAAGTATAAAATTAAAGATAATACAAAGTAATTAAAATGTTACAATTTTATTATAAAATAAAGAATAGTTACTTAAAATAGAAAGAATAATATAATTTCATGACCAAAGTATTATAACAAGAGTATGTGTTGAATAGTACAACCAACTAGAAGTGAAACTTAGAAATAAAAATATGAACAATTAAAAGTTTTATATTGATATTGCATATATAAAACTTAACATACGTATTAAATGTAAGTGAAATTAAGAGAAGAGAAGAAATAAAAAAATTTGAAACTTTATTTAATCAAATATCAATTAAATCGTATTGATCTTAATTCTTATTTAATACAAAATTTTCATCATTGAAAGGAGTCTAAGCATCACCATAATTCAAATTTATTGTACCAAATGAAATGTTAATATTTTCTTATCCAAGATCATCTTTTAGGTTACTCTCATCTATCAAATCCGGCTTCTTAAAAACTTATTATGTTAGAACATAGATATGGTGAAGGTAAATTGGACTTACATAATTACTTGTTCTATTAAGAGTCCTAGTAAGCAAATAAAATTAAATTATTAAGAAATTACAAGATATTATATTTAACTTAATAACGAAAATAACATACTCTTTTCAAAGTTTTAAACTATATTGAATAAGAACCAAGCAGTTCAATTTTTTGTGATTCAATATACTTTTATTAAAATGGATGAATTCAAATGCATTCCAATTGCTTTCATACATATTGCATTAACACATTAATTTAGAATTTGGAAACTTTCTTAATTCTGGAATACCACTTTTAAGTTGCTCTCACTAAGTAACTATAAGACAATAAAATTAACCTTATAAACAAAATACAAAAACGATTAATTTCTAATAAATAACAAAAGTAAAGAATATATACCTAAATTAAGTTTGTCTCTTTGATGAATAGTAATAGGCATCCCAAAATCATCACAAGTATCCTTACAAATCTTCATGTGTATGTTTGAGAGATCTTGCATCATCTCATGAGCAACAATTATTGTAATAATTAATAACATTATCCTATTAACTCCATTTTTCTTTGTAAAACTTAGTCTAAAATATATATTAAGATTCAAAAATGACCCAATTATAAACAATGGAAAATAAAATTGGCTTTTCTATCTCTCATTGATAATTGCAAGATAAGGTTTGTGCAAAGAAGGTTGTTTTTCGTATTGGCCTTGATTGCTTCAATTGCTATCTCCATAGCATCATAAAATAACATATTGTTGCCTTTTCATCACTATCAGAAAGACAAAGTCCTCTCACCAAAGGTTCACAAACTCGAATTACAAAAGACATTGAGACCAAAATTCAAGATTTTCAAGTATAATTTTAGAAATCTTCACTCTGACATTAACCCTGTCATATTGAGATGCGTCTCACTTATCACTTGTAAATATTTTCCTCAGCTCTTTCTTCATTAAAGAAAAACACTAAAATGGTAAGGAATTAGTCTCAAATCTTGTAATAGCAGGACGACACAAATTTTTATCATTGGTGAAATTCTTTCTAACTGAATTTGGGACCTATATATTTTTAAAGCAATAAAGCAACAGACCTAGTCAATAACCTACCTATGTGAATTTTCAAAGCATGCAGAACTATTCACATTTATATGGCACATTTTATGCATTGTAAGTCTATCTGATGCTTATTGTTATTAGTTCAAAATTTAGGTCATTATATAGGCGCAACAGCAATAAATGAAATAAAAGTTAACACAAATCTATTTTCTCATTCTCACGAGAAAACTTAAATTAACAATGCATTATTTCTATATTTTCACAATGTAACTAATATGATTAGTACAACATCAAATATTATATTAAGTCAACAAAGCCCAAAAGCAACAATATAATTTTTTTAACATATTCACCTTTTGATTGTTTAATTAACAAACACTTTATAAGGCCAACTCTATGTATATCTATAAAAGAAAGTATACAAATATTGATTAAAAATATTCAAGTTGAAAAAGGCATATTCAAAAAATCTTCCATGTAAAATCTTGCAAGGGGGAGAAAGGGATTATTCCAAAGCATGCTCTAGAAGTGCTACATTCTAGTAGTGCTCAACGTCTCTCCTCCATTCAAAAGGAACTTTGAGGGACTTAAAGAAACCAAATTGAATAGATTGTTGATTGCATGAAAGAGGCAAAATGCTCAAAAGGACGTAAAGTATAAACCAAAACTATTGTAAGCTCAATAAAATAAGAATAGAGCAATAATGGAGGGCACCAAATCCTCTGCTAAAAATGGTGTTCTAATTCTGTTCTAGTAAATTTTAACCAAATATTTATGTGGGTCCTATCTTATTCTATTAAATCTCATCTACACATTTATTTGGGTTTTATATAAATATGTGGATGAGATTTAACAAAACAAGGTAAGACCGATTAACTTAAATGTTCCCATAATGGAGAGGGTTATTCAATCATTACAAAAATAACTTTTTTGATTTGATGTGTAATAAACAAGCAATTCGAAGAAAAATTATTGATGTTTTATAAAATGCAAATATAATGCAATAGATCCTTTAAAAGCAATGTTACGAATACCGTACCAGGCTCGGTACCGGATTGAGCTTTGGAACGGAACTGTATCGGTACCGATCGGTACCGGATACCGTTTCGAAAATTTTTTTAAAATTATGAAATAGTCCCTAAAATTTTTAAAAATTGCAAAACTCACAACCCAATTCATTTCATACACAAGTCACAACTCACAACCCAATTCATTTCATCCACAAGGACCACAACCCAATTCATTTCATTTCATGTTCCCCTCCTTCATTGGGTCATCCAACAACAACACAAAAATTCCTCAACATCCCAAGTTTCCAACAGTACAACTAACTCCAACACGGCAACACCAAATAACAAATTCATCGTCGGATCATCAACCAAAACCATAACCAAAACACAATAAAAATTTAAATTCAGAAATTTTCGAAATAAAAAACGCAAAAACCAACTTGGGTCTGATGGGTCGTCGGGTTTTATAACGGGTCAGTGGGTGGACCCGTCTCCGGTGGTGCGGTGCGATGTGGTGGCTTCGCGTGGAGGAGGTGGTGGCTGGTGGAGGAGGAAGCGTCGTCGAGTTTGATGTCTTCGATGGAGGATGAGACTACGTTGCGAGGAGAAGAGGAGTCGTCGAGGAGACCACTAGACCAGGGGAGGGACGGCGCCGGCTACGGTGACTCCGACAGGCGAGAGGACAACGACGGCAGGGAAAAGAATCGAAGATAGAAGAGAGAATTAGAAGAGAGTTAGTGAGAGGCGACAGAGAGCAGAAGCAATTGGGAAGGGGGGGTAGATTTTTAGGTTTAGATTTTAATTTTTTGCAAAATGGTCCCTGGAGAGTTTCATATTTACCGGAATGGACCGAAATTTTTGGTATCTGCAATACCGAACGATACCGACCGAAAACGGCCGGTACTGATCGAAATTTGACTCCGGTACGAAGTATACCCATACCGGTACCAGTTTTCGACCAGTACGGTACGAAATTTGTAACCGTGTTGATGTCCCTTTTCTTATAGCTATAATTGTGAAACACGGACCTGCATCAACTTGATGTACCAAGTTCTGATTCGATGATCCTTTCTAATACCAATTAAAAATTACCGAAGGATGTAGTTTCACGTAAATTATGAATGGTCGCAGTAGTTATAAGTTTTCTGAAAAAAAAAACGGAAACAAAAAAATCAAAAGTGAAATAACAAATTAAAACTAGAAATTTGTTAACACAGCTCGACACTCCTTACCTACGTCTGCGGGACCCTCAACTAGCTTAATACTTTCAGTAATGACATATGAGGCTTTACAAAGCCGACACCACTCAATTCTTAACACCACCCCTCATCCTCACAACCCGTAAAAGTATTTCACAGTCAGTAGGACAATAGCTTCGTACTAACCTTAGTAGAGGATTTTCTCAAACAATGTTTAATGATAACTAAACAAAATAAATAACTCAAGTGATTAAACAAAATTCAACATAAATGGAAACACTTGAGATATGAAAACAACTTCCCTAATAATTATAGCTTCTTTAACGAAAGATCGGAAAGTTTTCCCCTAATAAATTACTTTAGTCTTTCGATATTATTACCGTAATATCAAACCCACAGCAACAAAAAAATACCCAACAAAAATAAATATTTCTTCACCAAAATGTTGTAGAAATCTGAATTGTAAAATCCACATCAACTGCTAGAATTTTTTTCATAAGCCACCAAAACAAACACAATCAATAACCGATCAGCCCAACAAAACTCACACAAACACCACAAAAACTAATTGTCGAAATTGCCCTTAATGATTGTTCAAAAATAGAAAAGAACGCAGATGGAAATCAACAATTACACAACCTACTAAAGTCAACAAATGAACAAATGTTTCATCTCCGAAACGTCATTAACAAAATAGCTTCAAACCCATAAAACTGTTGGACGTTTTTCATCCAAAAACCACATCAAGACAACCAGAAAATCACGAAACAAATTAAGTATAGAAACTACTAAGATCACGAAAACTTCTAGAGTTTTTGTACACCACAAATTGCAAAGGACAACCACACAATCAACACACCATCGACAATGAACAACAACACTAGAATTATAAGAAAACTAGAAAATAAATCAGCTACAAAATTTTTAAAGAACACCCTCAATTGTCGTTGAATAATATAAGAATGCCCAACTAAGAAAAGAAGACGATATCAATCAGTACATAGCATATATGCCCAAATCATCCAGCTAAGTATCATATAAACCAAGAGACAAATCTCAGCTGCAAGACCATTCAATCAACGACAAAAACATCAAAGAAAACGCAGCACAAAACCCTTCAGCCAAGGTGGCGTCATTTAGCAAAGAAGTTTTGCAGCAGATGGACTTCTATCTTAACACAATATTCCAACCATATTACAGCCGCCATAATCAATTTAAATTCTAGAAAATTTACTTCCTTAGATAAATATTATCCAAAAATAGACTACCATCTTAATTAGGATTTTAAATTTTATCAAATTTATCTTAAAAGAGTCCCACATAAATCCACTAGGTCCAATTATTCAATAGTTTCCAAAATTAAATAATTGGATATAAGATATATATCTTAACAAAGACCACATAAATTATAATATATTCAACTAATATATTCTAGCTTTTATTATTATTTTTCACATACATAAAAAAAACATAAATATATACAAAAATCTATTATCTACCTTTTCATTAAAAAAACTTCTTTCCTTTAAGAAAAATGAATACAATTAAAATGTTAGGTTTTGGTTCAGCCTGGTTCTGGCGAGGCTGTACGTTGCCGTTTGGATCCATGAAGTCGACTGTCGAACACAAGAATTCTGGCTTCAAGGTCCCTGCAAAAGAAAGAAGGCACGTCGGGGGTTATTTCCCGATAGGCCCCTCCGACGCTCAAGTTAGTCTTTTGGTGAAGGTGGGATCGCTGTAAGCAGAGAAAACTAGGGTTATGATCATGCGTACTTCTGTTATGGCCAAGTTATACCTTATATATGGAGCAGTAATTAGGTTTAAGTTTTTACGTATGCATGGGAGTCTCCCACTTGTAAATGGGCCATAGATCGTGGACTGGGTCTGGGCCTAGCGTAGCCGACCCGACCATAAGCTCCCCTACTCCTCGAGCCTGAGCAAAGAGAAGGGTCGAAGGAGTATGTTAGGGTCTTGTAGCTCGTCTGCGATCTTGCAGCTCGTCCGCGATCT
>JANITW010152355.1:0-11286 GCA_027564335.1 Erythroxylum williamsii | reverse complement strand
ACAAGTCAAATGAGCTGAGATTTAAGAGTGGATGAAGAAAAGTTGGAATTTAAAGGGTTATAAAATGATGTTGCATAGAGGAAGTGAAAATGGGATAATTTTAAAGTTTTTTCATAAGGGTAAGAATTGTGTTCTGACTTCAGGAGGACAACTGTATTGATCTAGATAGAACTAGACAAAGTGTTCTTCTTGAAAGTTGTAGATGATCTTTCTAGTTTTCCAACAACATAAAGTTGGTAATCTTTGGATATTGGAGTGGTAAGTTATGATCATTACAAGATGTGATGCCGTATAGGATGTATATCATAACAACTATGGTGAAAGATGAGAATTTGTTGCATGTGATGAATCATTTGAGTTAAGTTTGGGAGATTTATGAAATCATTTTGGTAAATTGAATGGTTTAGGAGTGTTGTTGCATTAGAATAAGTGAAATTAGAAAGATTATGAGTGTTTATGATGTTAGAATGGATGTAGGAAGCATTGGATAGGCTTTGGAGGGGTTTGGGGAACCCCTATGTCCGTTAGACGGATTTTAGGTCCGTTAAATGGACCTTCTCGGGTGAAAAGTTGTTCCTAAGCCAGTTTATGTCCATTAAACGGATATTCACAGGAAACCTACATTAAATCGCAATTTTGGATATTTTAGAGGCAGAATATTGCATTTTAGTATTAATAAAAGTTGTAGATCTAGAAGTCTACTTTTAAATAGTCTAAGAACGAACTCAATCAGACATATGTAGAAAAATTTATGGCAATTGCGCCAAAATAGGTACAAAATGATTAAGGACATACACATATTGGATTCTTTTGGCCATAACTTCGTCATCTGACCTCCGAATGAAGTGATTCTTTAAGCAATAGATTCCTAAGACATTTTTCTATCTCTCCATAAAAATTTGTATCTTTTGGTGTTGATTTTAGAAAAGTTTATGGTGAGAAGATGAGGAAATTGATTAGAAGAGTAGGAATTGGTTGTTTACCAAATATACTTTGGGTTTTTAGGCATATCTTGAGCTATAGAGCTCTGAATAAGATGATTATTATTTCAAAGTAAACTAGATACATGGAAATAAAATTTTTATGAAAAATTCAAATGGTTATTTGTGTGTTTGATTGGTTTGGGCTCACCCTTGCGGTTTGAGATGTTATGAGAATGATGATTAAGCAGGGTTCATTGAAATAACTCTACAAGAAGACCCGCTCATGCTTTATGACTCTAGAATGATCATTGGACTCCGAAATTGGGGTCCAACATGTATGGTATCAGAGCAAGAGTTGGGTTTCAGAAACAGTGCCCTACAGTTTGTGGTATTAGAGCAAGAGTTGAGTTTCAAAAACGGGGTCCAACAGATGTGGTATCAAAGCAAGAAGAGGAATCGATGATGGTTAAAGGAATTCCATTGGATTAAGCTCACGTTTCATGACTCCGAATGTTAGGCTCCGGAAACGGTGCCTAACAATGATTGCTTACCTTCAATCATTGATATATCCTTGCAACTTTGTGTATTTAGCAATAGAGGTCGTTGCTCTTTCTTTCCTTAATCTCTTCTTCACTCTTCTACACATGCTTGAATTTACAAAAATATTTAGCATCTTTGTACATTCTTCCAACATTTTCTTCCACCATTCTATCTTTGAAGTGTCTCGTCAATAATTTTGTAGAAACCAATTTAGGTTTGTTTGAGTGAAGCAATTATGATTAGGATCATTTGTTTTCACCCTCCAATATTGCTAATTCTTAATATATGCAGCATACAAAACCCATTGGCATCCACCCACACAAACATACCTAATCCGAGTACTCTCACAGTTTTCAAACTAACATTGTATCCTGTACGTACTGCATAATCGATAACAGAATCTTTAAATTATTTTGCAATCTCATACTCCATTCCCAACATCCACTCATGCCCAACCTCTACAGGTTTATTCCTAAAAGATGAGCTGGGTCTATGTAAAGCTTCACCTACCTCCTCTCTATTAGAATATTCATCGGTGCTAATAGGACTACCGCAATCCTCTAAATCAATTTCAATTGCTAGTTATGTGGAATGTCAAAATAAAAGTTTGATCCAAACTATACACTATGTTCCTCCCTATTCACATTCGTTTATGCATTATCTCCCCCTGAATTCTCATCCATTTATGCACCTTCTCCATCCAAATTCTCTTCCATTTGTGCACCTTCTCTCTCCACATTCTCATCCCCTTCTACACCTTGCCTCTCAATTTTCTCATCATCATCATCAATAACATGGATAGGTGTGTCTACATGATGAGTTAGATATACATCTACAATCCCATGTTTTTGCATTAGGTTTGCCAGCCTAATACAACTTTCATTTGAGTCGATAAATTTCAATAAGTCCTTAAAGTTAACACTAGTCTCTCTATAATATTCCTTATTGGTCGACAAAATCTGCAAGCGCATAGAATCGTTCCTAGTACCTACACCTTAAGTATTCCAAGGTCGTCTCCCACAAGGACTAAATCATTCACTGCCAAATTAATTTTAAGTACTTGAACAAAATCAACAATAAATTTTAAAAGCTTATTGGAGTTTAGTAGACAATGAGTTGTGAATACTAAAAGAAATAGCAAATAGGGATAAATTTATGAATTGAAATTAAGGTGTGGGGTTCACTAACTCAAAGGATTGATTCATACATTATGAAATTGATTGAATGTTACGTTATGAAAGCAGTTGCACAACTTTACCCAAATCCTTTCTCAAGGCATACAAGAGTATCTAACTAGTTGATTACCATCTCTCAATGTGCAAATTAACTAGTTAACTCTATGAAGAACAAGCAACCACAAGTTATGACACTAGCTTAGGATATCTCTATCTCTAAATTTAATGTGTTTATCTACCTAAAGCATAAACCATATTTCACCTCTCAGTACATCATATGATTCCTAAGATTGCATCTATGGAGATCAAGTATAGAAGCAACAGTGAAATTCAAGAAAAATAAACATGACACAAGAACTTTCATTCAACATTCATCAATCCATATCATACAAATCAATCCCCCAAATAGGTTACATCCCTCACCCTAAATGAGGTTTAGTTCCAGAACATTGTAACAAAAGTCATACACATAAAGATGCTCAACATTTAAGAAAGAGTAGAGAGAGAATATGGGAAGAACACAAGATAGGGTTGTCTCCAATCCTTGATGTGCCTCCTTTAGTGGTAACCTCGTTTTTAGTGTCTAGCCCCCTCTTTAGGCCTTCAAAATGAGTATATATAGTGTCTTGGATCCAAAAAAAATCTAGTTTTTACTAAACATAGGAGAGCAGATCGTGTCTAGGTTGCCAATGTCCGTTAAACGGACCTTCTCGGGTTTGAAAGCGCATTTTGCTAGGCGATGTCCATTAAACGGAGATGCGCTAATCCACAAATTTCACACCTTTGACCCTTCAGTTGACAAAATCTCTTCTCGAAGTCTTCTCAGAAGTTGTAGAACTCGAAATCCTCTTTGCAAGCATCCTTGAGTGATCTCAATCTGATGTCCACAATAAAAATTATGCCTTTTGCCCCCAAAATCTATCTATTTGTACCTATCAAGCAACAAAGTTGAAATGCGTGAGAATTGCCTAAATACAGCTTCAAATACTTATAGAAACAAGTCAAATTCATTCCAATTCAACCCAAAATCATCTATGAATAATTTGATTTATCAAATTTCTCCACACTTAGACTATTGCTTGTCACCAAGTAAAACAAAAGAAACTAACTACTAAATCCTTAACCAAATTACTGATTCCACTTTCGTAGGTGTAAGATGGCATTTAGCATATGCCACAAGCCTTTAAACCACTATATGTCCATAATAGAGGAGTTATAGTCTCCTCAGGGTTTACTTAAAATGGATGGAACTCACAAACATTTCTTTTCCATCATTTCACACCTCACCATCACATTAGCTTAATCCAATAAGTCGAAAACATTATGGGTAAGAATTGAAACATAGAAGTAGGATCACATAATACTTCATAATCTAGATCACAACTAAACAACAATAAGATCTCATAATAATTCAATTAATCAAAATCACATGCCATGAATGAAGTCTCTCATAAAGCGTTCACTTTCACACAAAAGTGTTTAAAGGTTACTCTCAATCATCTTCTCATGCATGTCCCTTACCATAAGCTTGCATTTTATCTACTTCTCCACTACTCCCATCTATGGCATGTCCATGATTCGAAAAGGCCTTTAATTATGAGGTTGTAATGGGGCCACGGGTGAAGTGAGCTATGAACAAAAGGATAGGAATTCAAATATTCAATAATTAGTAGAGTCAAATTCACCATTTTTACACTCGCATTGTTTAATGGAACTCAACCAACTTTAATGTCACAGTTTTTCCCATTCCTTTACTTTGAAATATGAAGTGCACATGCTTTGCTTATAATTGACTCAATTTCTGTTTCTTTGTACTTTTTTTCAAACACAGCATGCTTCTTGACTTGTTATACCTAAATACCCCCACACTTCTTCCTTTGTATCCCTATCAATAGAAGTAGTGAATGCACAACTTTGATAGCTATACTAACCATTGAATAAGGGTAAACTTGTTTTTCTTGGATTAAGGTTCTTTGGAGTTGGTTTACAAAGAAAATGGCTCAGATACCATCACTAGGCTCAAAGGGGTCACTAGGGGATTGATATATAGGAAGGGTTAGCCATTTGGCTCAAGCTCGTCCCTAATGCCTTTTATCATTTCCAAGACATACCATAGCATGATTATGTAACCTTGAAGAAATGTGATGCAAGTTCTAGAAGTGGGTATACATGGAAGACAAAATCATATCACTCACTTGAAAACAGGATTGATTGTAATCCTTTAGGCTCAAATTAGCTCATTTGGCTATGTTTTCTCATTCTACAACACGCTCATTCAATCAATGTGATCATTGATCCTATTTATGTCTTCTTCATCACCTAAACAAAAAGAGTGCAATTAAATAATATGAAATAATAAATAGGTAGATAATATTACAATTAAAAATTAAGTAGTTTCTTATATAACCTCGAGATGGCTACAAATTTTCATTAGATAATTCTTCTTCAAGCATATCTTCTATCTCATCAGCATCAAGCTCTCCACTTAAATTCTTTCATAATCAATTGGATCATATGGCCTCTTCATTTTGTTTGCCACTATAAATAATGAAAGATTTTAGTTTATGATAATAATATAAAGTACTATCTTATTGACAAGTGAAGAAATCTTACCGATGCTGCAACCTCAAATTGTAATGAACAAACACAAGATCATTAAGTCTTTGATGTTCCAATCGATTCCTCCTCTTACTATGAATCCTCTCAAATACGCTCCAATTCTGTTCACACCCTGACAAAGATGAAGTTTGACTCAATATCTTAATGGCAATCTGCTGCAAATGCGGCGCATCGTGACCAAAACACCTCCACCATTCATCTAAATAAAATTGTACACCATTTAATAAATGCAATTAATATTAAGAGTTTATTATAAGTTTATAAACAAACAAGAACATAAATAATCAAGTAAAAAACAATAAAAATACATACCAGGTCGAGTAGTTTTTGCATTGCTTATAGCTAATAATCGCCCGAAACCTTTTTGGTAGTGATTTCTTCAACTATGTTTTGAAGTCTGGGAAAATACTTCTCAACAACATCAAGTAATCCCGAAAAAGCTTCAGGGTTTTGAGCTGGGCTATCCAGATTGTACTGAAAGGTTGGATTCAAGAAAAATGCAGCTGCATGAAGACGTCTGTGCAACATTTTATCCCACTTATCATCAATTATATCAATATAGGGTTTGTAAAGGTGCTCTTTGTTTCTAAATAGCTCCTTTATGCCCTTGATTGCCCTCCACATCCCCTCGTATCCATAGCCTAACAACGGCTTCTCATCGGAGTCACACATGCGCAACAATCTCATAATCGGGCCCATGATCTTCACATTAATTAAGCTATTATTCCAGAAGTTGCTATCTAGAACAATTTGCTTAACTTCTCTACCTTTTTCAGTTTTTAGGAATTTCTTAAATCCGGCATTCACGACCATAGCTTCCAAATGCTCCTTGTGATCGTAGAGACTCTTTAGTGAAATAAATTGTGTGCCAAAGCTAGTATCTCCAGGATGAATAATTTCAGTCCACCCAAGCCATTTTCTCAACCATCCATGAGGCCACTTGTAATTATACACAAACACTGTAATCCTCCAAGCAAGAATTACCAAATTCTTCACCAATGTCAATTCCCCAATATCCTTCATAATCAAATTGATACAATGTACAGAACATGGAGACTAATAGATCGAAGGATATTTCTCAAACAACAATTTTCCAGTATTTTTGTAGTTCTTTGCATTGTTCGTGATCATATGCACAACATTTTTAGCACCAACCATCTCAACAATCTCAGAGAAAAGATTACATAAAGTTTGTGTATCAAAATCAATACCAGAAGCATCAACATATTTAATAAAAGAAATCCCATTTGGACAGTAAATTAAGAAATTAATCAAAGATTTGTGCGTACCTTCTGTCCAACCATCACCCATAATCGTACAACCAGTTTCAACCCATTTAGAGCGCAAAGCATCAATAGACAGCTGACATTGGATTTTAGCTTCTTTAAGTAATGGGAATCTTAATGCATGATAAGTAGGACCTATGTATCTATGACCCATAGTTGCAATCTGACTAATCATAGGCTAAAAAAATGGTGAATTAACAGTATTGATCAGAATACAACTATCGCAAAACCACAATGCAATTGACATATCAATATCATACCATCTTTTTCTACTTAGTAGTGTTGCTTGTATGTTAGGTTGAGCTGAGTTTATACCAGCATTGGCTTTCATGTAACTTCTAATTTCATTTTTTTTCTTTCTCTTACTACTACCACCTACATCTCCTTTACTAGCTAAGTTAGAGATCTCCACTACATCATCTCCATCTAACTCACAAGTCTCAACATCATACAAATTCGTCCTAAAGTCATTTTTCTCCTTTTTACTATTAGATGCTTCTATTAACTGTCCTTTAATAAAAAAACGAACATCTGGTTTAACTTTAGGACAGGATTTGACATTGCCAGTAATGTCGGCTAGGTGTTGCTTCATTCAGCTTATCCTGCCACCACAAATTGCTTGATCACAATACAAACACTTTAAAGTTCGTTTCTTTCCACTTGTTTGTACCTCATAACAGTGCTTCCATGCTAGATCACTTCTCTGACGAAGATTTTGGCTGCAACTTTGATTAGTCGATGACAACGTGTGCGATGGTGCAGAAGAAGCATTGTTATCCATCACTACAAAATAAAAAACAAAGATGGTTTAGGATATGCAATCTTTGAATAAGAAATTAGAGAAAACAGTGAGTTAAAGATTGTTCATGATATATAAAATATGATTCTGTAACAATTTCAAATTTCCATTGCACTTATTCTCAAAGAAAAATATTTTAAAATCAAACATATGATGAGATATTTAAGAAAAAGGAAAAAGTTTTTTGAAATCATTATCTGAATGAATATATTAGACTATTATTAGTAATGTACAAAATTTATTGCATCTTCACTCATTATTTTAAAATGTTAGCGATAATAGAAACATATAAATAACTTGTAGCTCGTAACATTTGATTCATTATATTGACATCACTATATTTGATGAAATTTTTGCTATAGTATTTTTAAAATCTATATCCTTTATAATATAACTGTTTATTTTTTATTCTGACATGATAAATCATATTATTATCGAGAGAAAGTAGGGAACTTTAGGGGGAGAATTATGAAAGAGTTTTATATGTACAGTGAGAGAAAGGTAACATAGAAGCTGAAATTGGTGAAGCAACTAAGCCACATGGAACTTGTGAAGATGAACAAAAGAGCAGGAGCGTGCATATTCCAATTTCGAAAGGCTTTTAAATGAAAGAAAGTAGAGTGGCTTATGTAACATCCCGTCACTGATGGGAAAGGGTAAATTGGTCATTTGGGATGGGTTAGATGTGTGTATACATATTTCGGCTTGAGCATGCATTATATAACCTCTATATATTTAGATGAATGGAAATTGTTGCACATGCATATGAGTGTACAAGCATTCATGACATTTTTCGGCATATGTATGTATATATAAAATTACTGTGACAAATGTGTTATTGTATTTGAAAGTTGAATTATGAGATATAGGGGTTTGAAACATTGAATTGGAGTGAATGATCATGTGTTTTACATTTTTGGGGACTTTTAGGGAATTTTTTGGGGACAATGTCCAGACTGGAAAAATTACTAAATGACCGATTGATGGGATTTTCGGTATTGATAATGACTGTCCAATGGCACTAAAAAATTAGATGCATGATTTTAGGATTTCTTGCTTTGAGCCATTGAAATTTGGAGAGAAATTTGAGTAGAAACTGGGAAAAAAAAGCTAAAAATCAGGACAAGTGGCAAGTGACACATGTCACTTGCCTACTTAAGTCTTTAACTTAGTTTTGTTATATTTTACCTAAGAGTTTAAGCTTCCATGACACTTACCCTAGGGAGAGCTAAAAAAAAATCACTTGGAAAGGGAAAATTTCTTCTCATCCGTAGGTGTTCTTCTTCCCTTTTATTTCGTTGACTTTCTCCTTCCATACAACAAGTTCTTCCTTGCTACTTACTTGCTCCTATTTTATCCACACACCAATCAAGCCTTAAGCCTTGTGATGATGATGATTAGTGGGGGTGTGAGTGATAGCCGTAGGTGTTGGTAAGAGGTAGAGAGTTGGAGTGGTTTGAAGAGTTTGAAGTTAAATCAAGTAAGTTTTGCTTTATTATAGGTAGCTCAATTGGTGACTAATTTGAGTATTTTGATAATTGATTTGTGCAAGGATTGTGTATGTGTCTTGGATGATGCAAATTCATGTTCATATCTTGTTTTGTTTATGCTGGATGCATGATAATTGGTGATTGTTGAATTAGAAGTTGAGGGATGAGCTAATTAGAGTGTATTTAGTTGTTTTGAAGTGTTTTGAATGGGTTAGATGGGTTATATTTTGAAAGATGGAAAGATAATTGTTGCAGATGGTTAAAAATCTGGTTTCGGAAGTTTTCCTGGGTTCGCACAGCGCGGCGTGCTCATACGCACGCCTCGGCACGCACAAGCCTGCACGCCACAGCGAGTGCAAGGATGCACGCCGCGGTGCGACGCATGCAAGTGCTTTCGCCGCGGCGAGGACCCATTCTTCTATACGGACATGCTTTGGTTCTTTAGCTATAAGTTTTGATTTAGAAGTCCAAATGAGTTGGTTTTTTATTTATTGCAAACTAGAGACAAAGATCTACAAGTTCTATGAAGAAAGAAAGTTTTGAACCAATCCTTTAAGATCTCAAACTTTGGATGAAAGTTGAGTATAGAATTTAGTTTTGACATAAGGATAACCCCTATATGTTTGGAGTATAATTTTTGGATTTTTGAAATGAATTAAATGATTTGGTGTCAATGAGTTCCTATTATTTAGAGGAAAAGGGTTGTAACGGGAAGTTTTAGATTAGTTCTGGAAATGTCATGAACATGCATTGTACGCATTTCAAATTGCTACATATGTATATATACATATTTTCTGCATACAATTGGTAATGTTTATATACTTTGACTGTTATAGAGGCACATTTGGAGCGTCGATCCACCGACGTTGCTGAGACTTCCAGGCATTAGCTCAGAAGTTATAGGTGAGTAACCTAGATGGTTCTCTTAATTATTATATGTTTACTGTGGTGAATAATGGCGGGTTTGTGATTAGGTATGAATGTGGATTCCGGACAGATGTTTTGATGTATTGGGAGCTATGACATAGAAGTGTTACCTGTTTGCGACTCTGAAAATTACTTATTTCTGGTGTGTTAATTTGTGACACGTGGATTAATTGTGATATGTTTACTGTTGAATTAGGACATATGCATTTTCATACATGAATACATGCTCAGATAATGATAACTGTGACCGGAGTAGCCACCGAGAGCTAAAAGCTTGATGTATTAGGGCCTCGAGCCCACCGTGATTCAGAGCCTCAGGCTCAACGCTCAATGAGCCCTATATGGGACAGTTACCAATGAGCCCTATATGGGACAATTATCAATGAGCTCTATATGGGACAGTTCAGGTGCTGGGTCACAACACCGTAATAAAAATGGGAAAGTGTTTCATATACATTTCATATGCATTTGATTGAATATTGGATTGGGTGAAAAGCAAAATGCCTTATACTTGTGTGATAACAATCTGTGGTATTTCTGAATGTGCTATTGTGCAATAATTTGTGAATTGCTTGCTATGCATGAGTTGGGTGAACCATCGATGATGGTTCCTCACTGAGTTCGCAAACTCACCCAAAATTGCAATTTATTTTTCAGGACCGAGAGAGTAGACTCCTAGCTCCAGAGGGACTTTTCCTGCCTTGTAGATCGTTTGGCAAGAGAAGTCATAGCTCACAGGTCGGTCAGCTGGGACTTTTGGGGGATCACCTAGTTAAGCTTTAGTATTAGATTTCTTTGGAGTATTGTACAGACAGTAAAACACTGACAGATATGTAAATTACTGCTTTTGATAAAGTGAAATGAGAAAAATTTATGGTTTTAAAAATTTAGTGCGTTTCAGTATTGATGCTTTATGATTTGATGCCATGTGAGGTACAATAGTGATTGTTCGTAGTTCACCCTTATCGTAGGATATGTATCAGAATGACCTACGGACGTCCCGGTGTATACCCTACGGTAAGGGGGTGCTACAGCTTCTACATGTCCAAGGGCTAGAACAAAAAATGAAATCATATGCCAAATTGGATCCTTTTACTTTCCTATGTAAATGACGAATTATTAACACCCGGGACTTGTTTCTTATGGACTTACTTCACTACTATCACCATTTCTTAACCAAAGAGAAGGGCAGAGATAGATTGCTTCCACTCAATAATTTTGCATTGAAAACAAAATCCCTACTTTACATCAACTAACTAACTGCAAGAATCTTTCTTTTTGTTGGAACTTTTTTTTTCTATTTTCTTCCTATTCATTTCAAGAAAAAAGGGGTTATCTAGTTCAGAAATTCGCCTTGTCCTCAGCAAAGTCCACTAAAAACTTCAAAATTGAATGCATGGGATCATCTTCCAATCCTTTTTCGTTGGTTACAAAAACACCCTTCATTCTACGGGTGTAGAGCCTTTCAAGCTGTGGGATGCCGTGATTTTCACTTTTCTCTACCAAAAGTCCTTTGATGTAATCCAC
>JANITW010152127.1:0-11302 GCA_027564335.1 Erythroxylum williamsii | reverse complement strand
TTATATGAAAATGCCTATGTTCATATACATGGGCATGTTAGTGCCTATATTGATTTTCAGCATCTTCTTAAATTGGTCAAAACAGCTGCAATGTAGAGTCCGGTCTCTACCGCCGTCACTCCAAGTATTGTCCTCTTTAGTCAAGGGTGAGTCCACGACTCGAACCCAAGACCTCAAAGTTTTGTTTCACTTTAAGTGCATGCCTCTTACCATTGAGCGCGGTGTTGAAGCTTATAATAGCCAAAGTTTTAAAATGTTAAAAATTTTATGACATATTATTTACTATTGGCGCTTCTGGACTAGGTACAGTTCTAGTACACGTGTCTCTATGTCTGGCAATTATAGTTGACTTTGAAATAGGAATGAGAACGGATTGACACTGATGAAAACTCCAGTGAAGCTCACTCCAACATAAGATCTCAGATCAACTATAATAAAAGAATGTTTAATCTTTTCCCTACCTATACCTATTATGGAGTGATACGCTTAAATTTTCCCTTTAAAAGTAAAGAAAGAAGAATATCAAACTTCTTAATTATTTCGTGAACCCAAAAAAAATGTTAGGCTAGAAATTTATTTTGATGGGTGGAGTTGCCCATCTTATTGTGGCCTGGCCTTATGTTCTTTGAGCTAATCTCCCTAATTTAAAAGACAAGAATTTGGGATGGAGAATACATCACTTGATCCAGCGTGAAATCTTTTGTCTTTATTTTTGTGTATTAATTCTGTCTCATTTGATCCAAGTCATTTATTTGTATGGGTCTCACATAAATAAATAGCTTGGATCAAATAAGACAAAATTGGTATATAAAAATAAGAACAGAAAATCTGTCCTCACTAGATCGTGATCTAAATAAGATTCCTAAATATATGTAATCCATTTCAGCAATTCCAAAGAAAATCTTTATAAACTCCTATATCCACGTGTTAGGCCATAGCACTTCCACATGGCCTCCAACTTAATTGGCATGTGTGGTCCTAAACAAACGACCACTTGTAACCAGTCATACCCACTAGCTTAGACACCCATCTTTTTCATTTTTCTCCAGTTCATAGAATTTCTTCCCAACTTCAAGTGATTATAGATGGCTAATTTCCTACCCTCCTACTTGCATGTTTCAAATGGTGTTAGGTTAGAAGCTTCGTGTATATGCAAAGGTGCCAGAGTTTATTTTAGCTCTAGCTATGGAAGAAAATTTAGTGGCAAGAAAAGAAATGAGGGTAAGAGAAGGCAAGAGGCTTGTATTGTGCAATGTTGCAGTACCTCCTCAACCCCATCATCGTCGCAGTCCTTTTCAATATCAGCAGAAGCTAAGCATGTTCTGGCTGAAGAAAGAAGTTTGGAGGCAAAAGAGGCGAGGGGATTAGATTTGGAGAATTTGATGAGTGAGTTTGGATGGAGAGTCAGAAGATTGGCTCATAATGATCAGCATGAGATTAGGGAGGCTGTTGAAATTCAAGCCGAAGCATTCCACACGCCAATGTTTCTCTTTGATGACTTGTTCTTCCAATTCTTTAAGGTATCCATTCTCTCTAGGTTGAACTTTTCCCGAGTTATATGAAAAATTCCACGTTTTGATTATATGAAAAAGATTGTTGAAATGATCTCCATCATTCATCTTCCAAAATATGTCTGCTCTTAATCACATTGACAAGACAACAGAAGAAATGTATATATTATATACATTCTGCTATCATTATAAGGAGCAAGGTTTGATTCTAAACCTCCTCTCTTCTGTTGCTTCTCGAAACAGGCTGAGGTGCTTTCTGGGCTTGTTTACAAACTTAGGAACTCGCCTTTAAACAGGTATTTGTTGTCCAAGAGAAACGAAGAACTGTCAGAAGCATAAACAACACCTTAAGCTTAACTGCAATACAAGGACATGGCATTTCAAAGAGCGAAAATGGAACTTAAATCTTGTTTATTCTTTTGATATATGAAAATATTTATTACGTTAACAGATATGCATGTTTGGTGGCTGAGCCAGTGTCTGACTCGTACAAGACTCAAAGAAGACTTGTGGGCGTTGTGGATGTCACAGCATTGAGAGATGAAGATGTCCTGAAACACCTCAGAGGAGAAGAAGAGTACCTCTATGTTTCAGGAATTGCAGTGTCGAAGAATTTCAGGTTTTTAACATCTTTAGCAGAATCGTGCCTCTACCCTAGCTGCGTTCTTAATTGTAGGTTTAAAAACCTTATCCAGCTTTCTACTAACTAACAGGAGGCGAAAAATAGCGAGCATACTGCTGGAAGCTTGTGAAATGCTCTCCATTTTGTGGCATTTTGAGTATCTTGCTCTAAGGGCATATGAAGATGATTTTGGTGCCCGAAAATTGTATGCAAATGCAGGCTATAAAGTAGTTTCAAGTGATCCCCAGTGGATGGCTTGGACAGGACGAAGACGCCGTGTTCTCATGATCAAAAAGTCCGGTTTAAGCATGTAATCATAGGCTCGATTCGGGAATGAAAAATAATCAACAGAAAATCTAGTTTTTCTTGTAATGTTTAATCCCATGGAGTGTTAAGACAAATTAGCCTAGCAGGTAGTCCTGATATGGTCTCGTTCTTGTCAGCACAAAACAGAGTCTACCTGTAATGTCAGGAGTCAGGACAGAAGCGAAGCCAGGTAATAAAAAGAGTTGATACTAGTTTGCAATCTGTGCTCTGCCAGTATCATATTTGTTTGCCAAAATTGGCCAAGCTTTCACAGGTTGAATCAAATTGAGTCGCAACCATTTGGCTGAGACTTTCACAAGGTTACACCACTTCCTAAGAAGAAAATGTGAAAGAAGTTTACTTATGACAAATTAAGAAGAAACAATTGTAGAATGGATATGTGTGAACTTGAAGACAATGTGGCGACAAAATGAGTCACAAGTTGAGATACAAAAGGAGCAAAGTAATGCATTCTTCTCCTTAACATTTGAACCTAAATGAATGACCTCCAACGAAACGACGCAGGGTGAGCTAATAACTAGGCTTTTATAAAGAGACAAGATCTTCTGTGCAATATTACTCTATCTTATTCTGTCTTATAGAATCTCAGCCATTTATTTTACAGGATCCACGTAGGATTCATGCGGGATCTACATAAATAAATGGCTGAGATTCATTAGACACAATAAGACACCATAACATTGGACCGAAGATCTGGACTTCTTTATAAAGGGTAACTGTCTTACTAATCTTCCTCTAAATTAGTGCAGTCTCCCAAATTTTCATACAAAAATTCGGCCATTTGAACTAGCACAGAATCAAGTGTTCCCAAATCTTCAGTAGTCACTTCTTTCATCTATTCTCCATTTTTTCCCACGAGCATGAACTTATCCTGCTTGGAAACGTAGTATCCCTTTGCAATAATCAACTCATTGCCTGCGTTGCAGTTTCATTTTCCATCTCTCTTTCACTATCTTCATTAGTTTTGAATTTCGTTTTTCTTACTGTCACGTAGCTTTTTTTTTCATTTATTCGTAATTATAGCAACACTTTTGAATATGATACTTCTTTGGGGTTTGTCCACCCACGGACAATGAGTTGGTGTCTAATTTAAAGCGCATTTCTCTTACTCTATATTAAGAAGAGGTTAGGGTCAAAATCAACGAATATATTTTCAAAGAGGTTTTGTGTTTTTTTCCCTTTGACAGGCAAATTTAAACCTCTGAATGATTAAACATATAGTTCAAGTTGTCAAATGATGTTCCAAAGTTTGCTGCCAAGTATTTAAATTAGTCGGGAACATATAGGACAGTTAGTGGGTGAGTACATGAGTGTTGATGAATGTAGCTCGGAAGATAACATCATAATCTCATAAGAATTACAGTTAATTTGCTTATATAAGAAAAGAAAAAAATTCATCATTCTAAATTTCCATTAAAATGAAATTATCTGCTGTATTCTAGTGGTGTAGGTCACAAATATTGTTAATTATGTCCCTTACAAGAGTAAAATAAGTATAAATTTAAACGAACATGCGACTGCAAGTTCACTAAACAAATTCAATATATGAATTTAATTTAGAACATTAATTTTACTTTTCAAAATTCTCATTGTTATGATTCTACAAGTGATCATTTGATTTAATATATTCAAAGGATGTCATATAGGGATTATTATATGTCAATTTATGATCTATCGTATTCAAGAGTAACTCCCTTACTAGTCATTGGATATAGGATCAATTATGTTAAGATATTTTAGTGATGAATATCAGATTCGTCACCCTAAAATATTTAAGAAGGATGTTTCTTTTATTATTATTTATTAGTATTAATTTAAAAAATCTATAGCCAAAGTGAAGTGACATGATAAAAATAGTTTTCAAATGTCATTAAAAAAATACTTACTAATGATTTGGTATCTGTGACTTCTTTGCTAAATTGTCTTAAGACCTTCTCTCATTTGTCTGGTTTGGAACTGAATCCCAACAAAAGCCATTTTTTCTTATCCCCTTAGTCGCTTCCCCTGACTCCTCAAATTAAGTTGGTGTCTGGTCTTCAGCGAGGTAGTCTCCCCATTAAATATTTGGGTGTACCCCTCATTACTGGCAGGCTGACCCATAGGGATTGTAGGCCTCTTGTAGAAAAAATTTAAGCTAGGATTAATAAGTGGACTAACAAAAGTCTTTCCTATGCTGGTAGGCTTCAGTTGATTATTTCAATGCTTTCTTCCTTTCACGTCTATTGGTCTTCCATGTTCATTCTTCCTTCTGCCATTCTCAAATAGATAGAGGCTAAACTTAGGAATTTTCTCTGGTCCAGGCAGCATCTATCCCAGTCTAGTGCTAAGGTCAAATGGTCAGACATATGTAAACCAAAAACTGAAGGTAGTCTTAGGATTAAACACTTACCTATTTGGAATACTGTGCTTTTGGGGAATAGGATTTAGATTTTGTTTCACGACTCGGAAGCTCTCTGGGTGAAGTGGGTTCACACTATTATTCTTAGGAGAAGGACCTTTTGGAGTATTCTTCCTAATAGTAATAGTTCCTGGAGTTGGAGGAAATTTGTAGTTGTGAGGGATAAACTAGCGAACCAATTCAGAATTCCGATAGGAAATGGAGCTTCCACTTACTTTTGGCAGGAAGGACAACCACAGTTTCTAAGGTGATCAGGAATAATAGGTGGAGCTGGCAAGAGGTTATCGGTGATACATTGGGTGTTCTGGCACCACTCCATTATTAACCGGATAGCTCTCAACAAGATAGTTTGGAGTGGTTGGCAGGGTCTGGGAACCGCCATGTCTACACTAACTCTTTAGCCTATTCCTTTTTAAGACCCCCCAACCAAAAATCCCTTGGCATACACTGGTGTGGTCCAGAAAGAACAGCCCAAGATGTTCCTTCATTCTTTGGTTGGCCTTTCGTGGTAAACTACAAACTAGAGACAAACTCACTTTCCTCCATACTCCCAATCATTGTTCGCTATGTCTCACTGCCAATGAATCAATAGATCATTTATTTTTTGAATGCCTTTATTCCAAAGCAGTTTGGATTTATTCCAAAGCAGTTTGGACTTATTGCCTAGCCTACTTTCATATCACTTTCCCTACCCATCTTGACCTCCATATAATCCCTTCTTGGCTTAATTCCCCACAAAACCTCAGATCTATCAATCTTATTTTCCCCATTCTCCTTTCAGTGGTTGTCTACTCTCTGTGGAAAAAAAGGAACGCAAGGACCTTTAAAGATGCAACTATGGGGCTGGATGGAGTGAAAGCCAGAGTTCTCACTGTAGTTTAGGAGCACCTCCGAGTAAGCTGAGGGCAGGTAAGAGCATGAGAGGTTTTTACTACTAACATCCTTGAGCAGGTTTTTGTTGCAGGTTTTAACCAGAGAAACTTGGGGTAGCAGGTCATAGCACCGCAGTATGAGAGCTCACCCAGTCTTCAACTCTTCGCAGCCCTGCAGTTCGGCTTCCCTCATTGGCCATGCAGTAGCTCAATATCCAAGTCTTCATTGCTTCATCAGAAGTTGCAGCAAAGTCAAGTGAAGAATCCTCACCTCCACCACATTCAGCACATCAGTTGGTCAATCTCCACACTTATCCAACTTGAAAGGCATCCGCATTACTCAAAGAAGAATGTAGACCAGAAGAATTCTCAGGGGCAACTCATCCCAGCAAGGGCACCACCATTCTAACAACCATACTTTACAGCAAATCAGACATGGTCAGATTTCAAATCCAAGAGTAGGATCCACCCAGGAAGTACAGCAACCATTAAAAGAGAGTTTGATGGAATGTGTGATTTTGTTTCTGAAGTTATTAAAGCCTCCATAGAAGAAGTGCATGATTGAATCTTACTTCCAATTGTCACTTCCGATTGTTTCAATAGATGTTTGTTTCTTAGGCTATTAGGTTCTCATTGAAGCTTCTTTTCCAGCCAGGTTTTGATGTCTTGCCATCTGTGAAGCATTTCTCGGGGAACTTTTTCTTAGTTCAAGGATTTCTTCTTTGATAGGATTGAGTCGAGTTTCTATACTCTCTCTAGCCATGTACATATATTTTTATTTTATTAATCTCATTACTGATTTACCCAAAAAAAATATAATATGATTGTAATAAAAATACATTAATTCCATACTCTTTGAATACTTAAAACATTTTTTAATAAAAGGATTGAATTATACAAACAAACTATAAACAAAAATATTAGTCATCTATCTATACATCCTTAAACTTGGGTCCCTTTGAAAGAAACTAGTGTTATTATAGAATTAGTTAATCGTACTAATGTTTGCCTAAATGCAGTGGTAAAGGATGTTTTGGTGCAAATGAATGAATTAGTGTTTCCCACATATTTCCTATAATCTCGTACCTATCTTACTAGGGAGATCGTTCCTTAATACGACCCACAATAAGATAGATGTTTATGAGTATGCCCTCATAATGGAATTTTATTAATAAGTAATTCATTTCAATATTTTATGCTATGAAATATCCTCAAAATGATCATTCTATTTTTTATGTTAATGTGATTGATCCCTTAGTATAGAAAGTTTTTAAGTTAAAATGTAGGGACCAATTGGAAGCAGTTTTAGCCAAGAATCTAGAGTTGGAAGCCACGAATGATGTTTAGTTAGGAGAAGATCTAATCAAGATGGTAGCTAACTTACATTCTTTGGAACCTGCTCCTATAAGGTACAAATTTGTTTTCATACAATTACCTAAATCTTACCAAAGGCTATTAACTTCTGATGTGCAGATCTAAGATGTAGAGTTGAAAGCAATACCCACTCACTTAAAATACTTGTATTTAGGAGACAATTAAACTCTTCCGATAATTATTTTTATAGTGGTAACTTTTGATCAAGAAACCATACTAGTTTGTGTTTTAAAGGAGCATAAGAAGGCCATTGGATGGAAAATTGTAGATATTAAAGGGATGAGCCCTTCTATGCTTGTATCACATTTTGCTTGAGGAAGGTGCAAAGTCTACGAACAAGCACAATGTAGGCTAAATCCTCTAATGATGGAACTTGTTAAAAAGGAAGTATTGAAGCTTCTGATACTAAAGCCATTTATCTCATCTATAACAGTTAGTAGGTAAGTCCAGCGTAGGAGATTCTAAAGAAATCTAGAATCATGGTGGTGACAAATCAAGATGGTAAGTTGGTTCCCACCTATGTGCAAACTGAGTGGCAAGTTTATATTGATTATAGGAAGTTGAATCTTGCAATTTGCAAAGACCATTTCCCCCTTCCATTTATTACTAAAATGCTTAAGAGACTTGTTGGACATGAATACTACTACTTTTTAGATTCAAGTTATTTTCATATTCATATTGCACCATGGTATCAAGAAAAGATGACCTTCATGTGGCCATTTGGTATGTTTGCTTGTGGGAGGATGACATTTGACTTATGCAATGCACCCACCACTTTCCAAAAGTGTACACTAAGTATATTCTCTGAGTATGCTGAGAAGATCATAAAGGCATTTATGGATAATTTTAGTATATATTGTTATTCTTTTGAGATTGCTTAGAGAATCTTGCACTCATTTTAGAAAGATGTATTGAAACAAACTTTATATGTAATTATTTTATTCTACTTAATACTACCTAAATGCATCACTCGTAGGTATATGAGGTTGTTGTAGTATATGGTAGATGCCCCAAGGTCATCTCATAAGGAATTTCTTATTATAACAACTTGATTAAAAATAAGAAATTAAAAAAGAAATTTAATAAGGTATAGACGTTGTAAAATTATGATATTAAACAAAAAGAATGAATTGTATGGAATTGATATAAACATTTCAAAGATATCTTAAGGTTACACTTCGATCTAATTTCATGTCTAAATTCTTAAACTTCCCATTAATATAATCTGCAGCGATATTCTCTCTTCAATTAAATTAGCAACTATCAATTTAATAGTTCTCACATTTATAAACTAAAAATTACTAATCGTTCAAAGTTATGAATTAAACAATCCTTAAAACTTATATTTCTAATTCATTCTTAGGGTAATTGATTGTTTAGTTTCAATATCAAGTTTCATCTTTCGATTCTTCACTCAAAATCTTAAGACTAATAGGTGGACAATCTATTATCTTAGCATTCAACAAAAAACAATCAATCCATGAAATATATATATGTTAATGGGAATTATCGAATCAAGATATTCATATGTAAATGGGAATTATCAAATCAAGATATTTAGTTAAATCTAGATGCAAACCCTAGGTAAGAATAATTTAGCCCATCATCGAAGTGAAAATAATACTCATATCAATTGGATTCGAACCAATAAATTACATTATATCAAGAAGAAATTGAAACAAGAAAAATTTGCAAACCTAAAAGAATAGAGAACAAATGAAACCTTGAATGATGACTAGAAGTGAAACTCTTGTTCGTTTTCTCCAACTCTTAGTCAATGTTGATGACAAAACTCCATTGATTCTCCCTCTATAACTCTCTTTCCATATAACTATGTTGTCCTATTTAGGCCACAATCTCTTCACATAAGTTGTAGCTCCACCTCCCATCTTTCCAATGGATCCTCTTTTGCTTAAAACAAATCCATGTAGCTAAAGTTATGGGCCAAAAAAAAGGAAGGTCAAACTGGGTTAAGATAGATTTCATATCTCATTCTCAGCCTTTTTAGCCCTCAAAACAACACTTTTGGGCCTCAATTTTTACATAGGAATTATGACCCAGAATGTTGGTTTGAATGTTAGCTTTTGAATCACCTCATTTAGATCTCATAAACCTCATATATGTCCATGTAAAGCTTTAGCGGTCAGGCTGCTAAGTCTACCGATATAAATTTATTTTGAACAAACAGTTGCTAGTCTAAATGAATTCAAACAACTACACATTTGGGCTTCCTTAAAATCTTGAGATGTCCTCTAAATATTCTCTGACCTTTTTAGAGTCTTCTCTCCAAGTCTTTAAAGCTCAACCTAAACATAAACACCTAACAACACTCTTGAACAAACATAATAGAAAATACTAAAAATTGAACAAAAACTATCCAAAACCTAACAAAAAATACATTATAACAATAATTAGGAACGATGTCCTTTTATGGTTGATCAAGGTATTTTTCTAAGCCATATTGTGTCTTATAAGTGTACAGAGGTTGAAAAGTTTAAGATTGATCTCATTTTTCTTTACCTTACGCCTCAAATGTGCAAGAAGTTCATTGTTTTCTTATCCATCTAGGCTTTTACCAAGGTTCATCAAAGACTTCTCGAAGATAGCTTCTCCTTTATGCAAGATGTTACAATAGGATATCCCTTTTAATTTCAACAATAAATGCAAGGAGGCTTTTGACAAACTTAAGAAGCTTTTATCATCTTTTCCAGTAATATAACCTCTAAACTGAAACATTCCCTTTGAGATCATATGTGATGCAAGTGATTATGCAATAGGGGCAGGTCTAGGATAAAAAGAGGAAAAAGTTGTGCATGTTATCTACTACACTTTGAAAATTTTAAATTAAGCCCAATTGAATTATTCCACATCTAAAGTTATTGTTTATTCTGATCATGTAGTTTTGGAGCATATTGGATAAATATTGTCCTGATTATGGTATTTTTACATTATTTTTGGAGGTTAGGAAATATGGAGATATTTTGGAGAAAAGTAGCAAAAAAATGTAGTAGGAATTAAAAGCAATATGGTAGCGCATAAACCAGCTACAAGGAGACCAAAACGAAGCACAACCAAGATGAAACGCAGGTTACGCAATAAATGAGAAACAACGTAGCAACAGAAGATGTAACCAGTGCAGATAGGACCAACACAAAGTAGTTGGAGGATATTTGGAAAAGTATAACGTCATCGTTTGGCTAGCAAAACGCAGACGTAGTGAGAAGCAGCAACAAGGGTTTTGATTCATGGAGTTTTAAATAAAAACAACACAGTAGCGTTGTTTTAAAAAAAGGAGGTTTTAGTTTTTTAAGGAGAGGAAAACATCTTGTGTGGCAATAGGGGGTCTTTCACAAGCACAAAAAGGGAGGGTTTTAGTTTTTTTAAGGAAAAGCGTTGTGTCTTTTGGAAAAAGGCAATACGAGGGATGCTTTCTAAAGAAGAAAGCGACAAAAGGGCAACTAGCAGCAACTATGAGGGTGAGTTTTTGGCTGGACCTTTTGGCTCATCAACAGTAGGTGTTACTCTAAACTTCTTCGTATGTATGCAAGGGTTGTGGAGTTTTACACCTGTAGTTCTCCAACGTTTTTTTCTTCTCTAAACTTCTTCCGTAAGATAATTTAGATTTGAATAATTTGTATGCGTTCTTTCTTTTCTGTGGCTTGTAACTAATTGTTTTATTCTAGTTAGATTATTATATTGAAACCTTGATTCTAAATTGATTGTGAGATCAAATAGTTTTATTGAATTCAATTGTGCATGGATATTTAATTAATTCCTGAATTTCATTGATTTTATGATGGCTTTTGGTTTTATCGAATAGATGCATATATTTAATAATCCTAAAATAATCTACAACTAATTAAAACAACAAATTCGTATTTTTTGTTGATTTCAATGAGTGGCAATTGACATAATTTTGAAGTGAATCACACGTTAATACAATACTTAACAAACGATATTAGAATGCACGAGAAGGGGGGGTTGAATTGTGTATTCCCCTTTTTATACTCTTTTCGAACTATTTGTTAGAAATAAAATTCGTTACAGAATTTTTATAGATTCTAATTAAGCAAAACTTTTGAATGCTATGTAATGTTAAAGCTTGAATCTAAGATAGAGATATAGAGAGTAAGAGTGGTAGACACAAAGATTTATCCTGGTTCACCCCAAACCGTGGGCTACGTCCAGTCCTCAGAGT